>NDXZ01138116.1:0-13591 GCA_003055125.1 Paykullia maculata | reverse complement strand
CAACATTGTTGTTATTATAATTTAATACAAAAAAAGTAGAGGCAGCCTAAAAGTATGTAATGCGTAATTTTAGTGGATATAAAGAGATAAAAAGTTTAAGGTTGAAAGTCATCAGCAAAGTTGAAAGTACATAATTGATTTAAAGGAGATTTAAATCAATAATGTTTTACTTTATTAACATTAAATATTTATAAATTTCATTTGCTTAATAAAAAAACCTTTTTATTTCTGCTTAAATAATTTTTTTTTTCTTAATATATGTTTATAGATTAGTAATTTTGCTTGTAATATTTACAATATTTAATGGCGACAATATTTGTTATCATATGAGACTATAATAGTCGGCTGGGAAGTTTATTATGATTAAATAGAACGATATAATAGTTATTTAAAAGAATAACAATAGCTTAAAATATGGTCATTGGATTTTATTTAAATCAAACATATTATGACTAAATACAAACGTTATATGGTTTAAAATCAACCAACAAAATCTTATCATATTTTGTTGTCCTTTTGCTCAGATTACTTCAGCTAGGTTTTGAGCGCAGGTAGGACCGGACCAGGTAAATCGTACTTAGTTAGCTAGTTACTCAAGAAGGGCAGTAATGACAGAAGAAGCACACTTCAACTCGGAGACCCATAGGGTCCATTGTGAATATCTTCAGAAGAAAATAGGAAAATAGAGAGTATTTAAGATTAGATTTGAGAGAATATTAAGGATAAGGCACATTCGAATTTGGTATTCTTACCCGGTAAATTTTATATTCCTATTAAAGGCTGATATATTTAAAGAAGTGCAGGTCAAGGACAATCTAACGAAAACATAACTTAAAGGATTCTACTATATAGCACAATTGAAACAAAGTTAATTGTATTTATAAATATTTGTTCACAGAAATATTAAATTTATTCATCTTAATTTTGGTTAAAGACGTCACTTTGTGTTAGAAGTAAAAAATAAAAAAACCTCAACATATTTTTGTTTGTTTGTTTTCATATATTTGTTTTTACACTTGTTAACAAAAGAATTCTTTTGTTCAAAAGCTAAATGTTAAAATTTAAAGCTAAAATAGTTTTATTTGTCTTTCATTCCAAGTGTTGTTTGTTTAATAATTTTCCTTTTATAGTTATTGGTATTATTTTGATTAAAATGTCTTCTATACAAAAACAAACAATTGGTCCTTATGATGGAAAGTCTTTTTTCTACCCCCCTTAGCTCTATAGTCACAAGGTCTTTTCTTCGTACTATAATAATATAAATTTTTAAAGTGTTAGTGAGTAAATGATGGAGTAGCTGTCGTTGTCTAACAAGAGGTTTTTTAAAGTATGCTTTACACAGAAAGATTGTTTATGAAAAATGGCCTGAAAATAGGCTAAAAGTTACATCTTATTTTTGTTGTTGTTGTTGTTGTACAGTAAGTAAGACACTTTAAAGTTTATTATGTACATTTTTTTCGCTCTAAAACAAAATTTATGTTGAGTTGAAAAATAAAAAGGAGATAGAAAAAGTTCTTTATTTTGAATATTATTAAATGTTCGTAAACAAAGTTTTGAAGTTTTTCTTAATAATTTAAAAACTTTTTTGCGATAAAAGTCCTTTCTTTGTATCTACATTGGTGTGATTTATGATGAATTGGTTGTCTGGGTAATCAGAAAATTCTGAGTAAAATAAAAAGATAAAATATAGAGCTTTGCTTTTAAGAAATGTCAAAAAAAAAATTAAAGGTGTCCCGAAATGTATAAAAAAGACAAGAAAATAAAATAAACTTTATTTTGGCAGCAAATAGTTTAGAGCTGGTAGCAATGAGGCACTCTATCAAATATTAAATATTTTCATTGCTTAATAATATTTAAATAATTATGAAAGTTTAAAATACTTGAAAGCCCCTTTTTTCTACATATTTCAAGGCATGCTTGTAAGTATGGAGTAGTCCACATTTGCACTTAAAGGTAGGGAAAGCTTTAATAAATAATGAAATAAATAGAACAAAATCGGAATAATTTTATTCTATTAACAAAGTTATTGTTTCTTATAAAAAAAGTTTTTTTTTTTTTTTGGAATGAGAAACATTTTTAATATTTTTGTCACTTAAAAAAATTAAAGATCGGTATTCTATAGAAAATAACATAATATTTATTTAATTTGATTTTGAAATTTATTTTTTCTTTGTTGCTTTGTTCCGATGAATTGATTTTATTTATTTTGCTTTGTATCAGACAAATGATCTACAGGAAATGAAAACAAAAATGCTTTTTTCTTTCGTCTTCCCTGTGTGTATCCTAATTGAATTATCCTGTTGATTTTTGAGCAGAAAACTTTAATCAATCAAGTCTATTTATCATAAGCCATTACTTACGAAAGTTGAAAAAAAATTGATATCAAAATATTTTCTCCAACATAATTTTAACAAATATTTAAAGTCTATTCCTTTTCTTCGATTTACAGACAGACCACAATGATTTTTATTTTTTTTTGTTGGAAAAGAAAATACTTTTAAATTTTGTTGAACAAACATTAAGATGGGATGGGGCTGTAGTGGTTTGATTGTTAGCAAACTCTACCATTTGCTTAAATGTTATTAGACCATCAAATAAAAGTGGCTCGTACATCATACACAATAAAACACACAGAGAGAAAGACAAATAGAAAAACAACAGAAACAACAAAAATAAATTTTCTTTAAAATATTAACAATAAAATACGAAATATTTTCACAATACGAACACACACACACACACAAAGTGTCATTTATTATCACTTAAATTGAAGAGGTAAGAAACTGAATGTTAAGTACAGTACCGTGTTATAAAAATGCACGTTTTACAATGTTTTTAAATCTGTATTAAATAATATTTTTTAAGTTGAATTACTTCTTTAATTAAGACTATTTAAGTATAAGCCAGTTTTAAACGTTAAAGTTAAATCTAAAAAATCAATGGAGGCCAGCTAAAACCATAAACTGATTTGGGTTAAAATCTTCGCCAAATCTTCGCCCAAAAAAAACATTTAAATCTAACGTTATTGCAACATATTTAAAAGGTTGAAAATAAGACCTCTTAAAATATGTTTTGCAGTTTATCAAGTTATTTTTGTTTTCAAATTAATGATTTTTAAAAATGGTTTAAAACTGTCTAAAGATTTTTTACCTTATTTTTGTAGATAAAAATTAATTGCAAATTTTTTTTTCGATAATAAAATTTATTACAAATATTAGCTTATACATACATACATAAATAATCTTTCCATTTATGTATGTATGTACAGACATACATACACTTTGTTCGTAATTTATCCAATTTGAGTCAACCTGACTTTTTACATGAACCTGTCAATGTGTAAGTAAATGCTTGTACATATGTTTGAAAAAAAAAATCTTAAAAAAGGTGACATTTAAGCTTTTGTTGAAATATTTACAATAAATATTGAAGAAAAAACTAGATTCATTGCAGTTAGATAACATAAAAAATAGACATTGTTAAACAAAAAATATTCTTTCTATAACAGAAAAAAAAACACGTGAAATGTACCTTTTTATATAACTACAACAACAAACATTATGAATGCCGTTATTAAATCAAAAAAAAAAAGAGTAGGAAAAGCGTAGCGGAATGAGACAAACCTGTTTTTTTTTGTTATTGCTTTTATTATTATTAACAGTTGTTATTGTTGTGCCAGATATTTGATTATTGTTGCCTTAAAATAACATTTTTTTTCTTCTCTTTTTCTTCTCTTTTTTTTTGATATATCTCAGAAGAAGCAACAATAAGTCTTTTTCTGACACACGGAATAAATACACAACATATACATAGATACATACAAATGTAAATGTACATAACATAAGAATTTTATTGTAAATTTTTTCGTATTTATCTCTTGCCCATAAAATAACAGGAAAAGGCCTACGCCCGTATACATATTTCGAAAAGTGATTGATTAGCTTTAAGCATAAGGAAATCTAAAAAAGAGTAGCCATATAATAAATATTAAATATTCTTTTAGAAAAGTAACCAACCCCCCACCTCTTCCATTAAAAAAAAATTGTAACCAAAAAGAAAAACAAAGAATTTCAATAAAAAAAGAATAATAAATAAGGCCTAACTTTTCGCACGAAATTGTTTCCCCAGGTTTAAAGAAAAAAAAACTTCTTTTGAAATATTATAATATATTAGACATCTTTAATTTTTTTTATTAAAAAAAATGTATATAAAAGAACAATAACTTGCATACCCTCTAAAACTTTTGTGCTAAGGGAGTTAATGTAATAAACTTTCTTAACAAACTCCAGGACTTGTCGTTAATTGATTTTTTGTTGGCAAAATAATATTCCCTACCGACATTTTTGTGGTTCTTTTGTTAATTTTTTTAAAATTCAATTATCAAATTGTGGTTTTTGTAGGTACTTTAGAAAAATCTTGACTTAACACGCCTCCCCACGTACACACACACACACATACTTCTTAAATAAACTCTCAATTTACTAATTAATATTGTAATAACATTGACAGGGTTTGAATGTTTTGTGATATGATTGATTGCTTTCATTGTGGTTAAATGACATATGATTTGAAAGGACAAAGAAAAGGCCAAGTAAATAAAGTAAGATCTTTATGTTTAAAGAACTTTAAAATTATTAAAAAAGGAGTATAAATAGTTAAAGTCTAGAAAAAAGATTTGTCTAAAGTAAAGTCTAGTTTATAATTTGGAATTTAATATCAAATGAACAGGCTTGTTATAGTTCAAAGTCTTTATACTAACTGCACTACGCTCCCTGCTAGGGTAAAAAGGACTTATGTATATTTAAGCACTTATTAGAAAACAAATTTCAGTTGAAATTTTATATTCTGTGGCCTCAAAATTTTTTAATATTTTTGTCAAATTTTTAATTTTAAAACTTTTTGTTACATATTAATTATGTTTAATATTTTATTTTTGTGGAATGGATAGGATATAAAGAGGATAGCAAATAAAGAGAAAAGTACTTAGTACTAACTTAGATGGGTTGAGTTTAATAAAGTTATTTTATTAAAAAAAAAAAAAAATCGTAAAAAATATAATACAAATGTAAAATAGAAACTTTGAACTGAAAACAATTTAAGAGACAAAATTCTATTAAATACATGTATTTACGCTCGTATATGTGTGTAATGTCTAAATACTTAAACAATGAACACATTTCATACAATTAAATATTTTGTTTATGTGTTATTATTGTAGCAACAGCATGTATTTAAACAAGTTTTCAAATGTTTATGTGTGCTTGTATGTGCTTGTGCACAAGAGAAAAGTGTTGTTTATACTTGTAGTGGTGGTGGTCTAAAATACAATTGCCATCATGTATTTGTTCTTTACATGATACTAAATACAACGATATACCAGTTGTAATGGTAACTGTGTTGCTAACTGATGGTTGTGGGTGGTGGTAGTGTTGGCGACCCTAAAGTCGCAATACAATCCCTAATTGCTTAAGAGTTGTTGCAGTTCTTATACACTATGTATTAATATTTTCATTGTAGTTCTAGCTTGTATATCTGTTGAAAAACTAATTACCAAAAAAGAAGAGAAACGAGAAAATGTTTTAATAAATATATATATAGAAGAGATTTTGCGTTTTAGTTTTATAATATAAATAGATTTTCAATTACAATCGTTTCTATACAAATTTAATTACAATTGAACATTTTAGGAATATAAATAATCTTCTACTTACTATGGAAAATAATTGAATTTCTGAGTAATTTTGTTTACAGATTATTTTGTACAAAAACTAGAAGAAAAGCAATTTTAAATTGAACAAAAATAAATAAACACTTGTATAGATAATATTCTAAATAGAAAACGAAATGATAATTAAATAAATCTTTTATTTTAAGCTGCTTCAAATAACACTTTAAATATTTCTAAAGCCCTGGTTTGTTATTTAGGGATTCAAGAAGATTACAAATAATATTAATCATACGTTTAAGTGTATAAAGTTGAAACGTTAAGGTATTAAATACCAAAGAAGTCTAATTGTTTTAACACAAATGCAATTTTTTATAACACTTAAACAGTTAAATTTGATACCACTGAACTTGTTAGTAATTTTTTTTTAGTAATGGATTTATTTTGAAGAAAATATAGACGCTACCATATTAATACCCAAGTCTGTACTCTTTTAATATTAAAGTATAGCCAAGCAAAAGTTATCTTTATTTCTTGTCACATCCTAAAATAAATTTTTCTAAGTAAAACAAAAGAAAATAAAATTAGTTTTATAATCAAATTTTATGCAGAAAAAACGCAATAAAACAATATTAAGTAAAAAACAAAAATTATAATATAAGTAACAAAAAATTGTCAAATACGTTTGAAAAAGAATATAAAAAAACATCTTTTTTTTTAATGCTTTACTGCAGTGAATGCCAAAATATAAATAATAAATATTATTGTGATAATATGATAATAAAATGTTAAGGAAACAAAGTCATGACAATTTATTTATGAAAAAGGCAAAGTCAACAATTGCAAAGGGATATTAGGTGGACCATAAAAACAATTTTAAGAGCAAAGGAACTTAATATATTTTATACTTTTCACAAACCCCCAAATTTACTCTAAAGGTTTTGTTGCAGATTGCAATAGAACTGTTAAACTGCAAAGTACTTGCAGAACATTATCTTGTTTACACATTGAAGTTTAATCCCGCACAATTATGCTATGTGCTTAGGTATGCATACAAGCTTGTATATTAATACCTAACAGAAACAATTTGTTGTTGTAGTGTGCATGATAAAGTATATTATGGTAAAATTTTTATGAAGTTAGCTTTGATGATTGCACATAATTTTCTTTTTCTGAACTGATTGCACTTTTTTTTTTATCTTGCAAGTTGTATCGTCATTGGGCGATGCATTCGCCCAACAGTAGAATTGTATGCAGTTAAAATGCCTTTATTCGCTGCAATTTAAGCAAAGTTTCCCATTTTATTTCCTTGTATTTGTTTTTAAAGCCTGCCAATGTTATTGTTTAAGCTATATTTATATGTCAAAACCGTAAGTTTTTCCAATTTTTTTGAGTTAAGAAAACACTGCAGCCAATAGTCACTGCTTAAAACAACACAGCGTCTTTTTCGTATATAGACGTATAATTAATTTTTAACTATAATAATTTTAGTAAAATTTCTTGTATTTAAACATCTTAATATTACAATAACATTAAAATTTAAAATAAACTCTACTTTTAATTTTTTTTATTCAATCATTCCTTAAATTACAATATTTTCTGTTGCTGTCTTTGGAGTATGCTTTAATATCCTTTGTCCTATAATTTTAAATAAATACTCGTTATACGATTTTTATCTTCCATATCACAATGATAATTATGATTAAAATTCCATATGGCTTTAATTATCTGTGACGCAAAAAGAAACACGTACCACAAACTCTTTACTTTATGCAATTATTTTACATAAAATCCTTTTGGCACATAAACACAGATAAATAGTTGAAATTCTAAAGGATAATGAATGAATCTACATAATATTTTTTATAAACTTTTGCTGTGTATATATGTGTGTTTGTATATGTTATTAAGTAAGCAACTTAGTGTTATTGTATGAGTATGTTAATGGTTTTTTTGAGCTCTGGTCTCTATCATAGTTAAGTGAAAAACTTTATCTCTGTAACTTTCTCTCTATATATAACAAACATAAGTACAAATTTGCTTAGTAAATTATCCTTGAAATGTGATACTTCCTACAGCACATTTGGCCCAGCTCAAGATGGAAAATATGAAAAAACATAAATGTGTATCTCTCTGTGTATGTGTGGGTTTTTAGCAATTAAGATTTTAATTATTTTACTGTCACAAAAGTGCGAGTGTGCGTGGACGCTGCCAGTTAAAAAAGGTTTTGAATTTCTCTTTGTTTCTAGGGCGTCTAGTCTTATATTTATTTAAGTTTAAACCAATAATTTCTTTTTTTTGGTTTTCTCCTTCTTATATTTTTCTTTTATCTAAATGTCATTGTATGTGTAAGCCGCCTTAAAAGTATGCTGTGCTTTCTAACTGTATTCACGTGCTTAATTTAAACAGATTTTCTTTGTTTTAATTTCCTTATTGTGTGTTGGTGTGTAAAAGAAACTTAAGTTTTAGTTGGCAGAAATCATAATTTCTTACCTGAACATGCCTGTGGTGGCAGTGGAAATATTAATGTTGTAGAACTTTTGCGACGTGCTACAGCACAACCTAATGACTGGGGCTTGAAGCTTCTCAGCTGTTGCATAAAATCGGAGCACTCCATTAGGGCAACGTCCGCGAAATGCAGGTCGCAAAGTATGTGGTTCTGAAAGGAGGAGGAACAAAATCGAAATATTTATATACATGTAATAGTTAAGATAATTTCCCTATATACAGAAGAATTAATATGAATATGCTATTAATTAAATGCAGACAATAGTGTAGACTTAAGATTGGACTATACAAACAAATATTTCAGCTTGTAAATATCTTAAGCATATATACTGCAAGAAAAAACGTTACATTTTTTAAATGTGGGTTGACACAAGACCCTACTATTGCTTTTTCCGCCCATACAATTTAATTTTCGTTTTGTTTTAAATTAAAGTATATGAACAAGTAGCGCCACTTGTTTGTCGATGGCAAAATAGAAAAGCTCTACGTTTCGTTAAAATGTTATGCACTTAAGTGTTTTAAAAAGTGCCTTTTAAGGCTTACGAAACACATGCCAAAATTGGTTTAAAGCATCCAGCAGGATCAACATTTTCTACTGCAGCCAGACAAAAATGCACAGATTTTAAGTATAAGAATACGAGGGTAAATAAAGAGGATACAATTGAATAGTGTATTGAAATGCAGACGAAAGCGCTCCCTTTTTTTCATCTCATATGACTTGACGTCAAAAATCACCTGCAACATAAGCAACAAAAGAGATCAGTTCTTGGTAGATGTAGTTGTAGTAAGTTTTAGCAAAAAATTTTTTTTATTTAAAACGTAAACAATTTTATTGTATTTAAAAATGCATAAGCATAAGCTCCCAAATGTAGAGCTTAAGTTAGCAGGCAAACATTAAGTATAAACTATGAGTCTAAGTATCACCGAAGAAAACAATGTCCATTTTTCACGCGTAGCACCAACTGCCTTTAGACTACCAAGTCACCACAACTGCTTTCGTACATATTTGGTCCAACATCTTTATTGAATACAAACATTCATATCGTCGTCTATTTCCGAATTCGGTGTACCGCTTAATAATGCTGCGAACGCCGTCCCAGCTTGACCTCTTAATGCGTCTAATAGACAGCGGCTCTGTTGAAAGGTAATAGTATTCTGACACTTATTTAGTAGGTCTAAGTCTTTTACTAGTACAAGTTTCCCTCATTAAGCGGTCATCCCAATAACCAATTACCAGTGTAAGTCATAGGAGCAACTTTTTCCTGTGGTACAAGATATTACTCTGGTTAACTGTCAATTTAATTGATTAAACTTTATTACCTTGGCATTTGATAACATTAAGGCGGGAGAACTCGCAGAATATTATGCCCCGATGAAAGGAGGTGATTTTTAAGAGGCAATGACTTTCAGTTTATTTTATTTTTTTTTATATTAATAAGGAAAAGAAACTTCAGTTTGTGGTTCAAATTACAAAAGCGCCGATTTTCCTCAAACTCGAATAACTCTTAAAGCTGAAGTGATTTTGATAAATTATTTCTTAACAAATTTGCTTAATACAAAGTTGTTTTTTGTTTAAAATTAAACTTACTTTGAATCTTCTGGCCCGTTTCTGATTTCGTCCAGTTAAATTCAAACCGCAGGAATTACAGCGTAAACATTCCTCATGATAATGATTGTTATCATAAAGTGGTGAGGGTTCTGTAAAAATACAAAGAGAAAATGTTTAGTTTTCTTTAAAGATTATAAATGAAATTAATTTTTTTATAATGTATTAAACACTTTAATCAAATTTGTATTAAATGGATGGGGCTTAATGTTCTTAATATATTTTTTTTTTTTATTTATATGCAATTTATTATTATTATTATTGTTATTACATATGAATTTATTTTTATATATTTAAGCAAACATATTATTTTTAAGCAAACAATTTGTAATAATATGCGAATAGTAATTTGTGGCCATATATGTTCTAGACTATGGGAGGCTTGAAATTAACAAATAAATTAAATCAAAGATGTATTCATATGGCCTATTAAACATTATTCCCCAGAGTTATTAAAGCTATAAAGAAAAACATCTGGATGATTAATAAAAGTTCTTGCCCATAAAGTTTGTTTATATTTTTGTTCCCAATCAAAAGAATTTTCTTAAGAAAAATAAAGAATTCATAAAACGATTTTCAACACGTCATTGTTAAGCAGATAAAATGTGCCAAATTATTAATGAAAACTAAAGTTTTTCCCCTGTGACTGTTGGAAACCTCCCCGGAATATTTTCTTTTGTTTTGTGATTTAAGTATATGTTTGATATGTTTTCATAACACGCTGGCATTAAAGGCCACCATTATTTGGATATTGTTCATGCTGCTGGAATATTTGTGATTTAACTAATGAATAAGAAAATGCTTATAATAAAGCAATAAAATATACATGTTGCTGGAGAAATAGAACAAATATCACCCCCGTTGACATAGAATATTTTAATAAATGGCAAATATGTGGCAATATTTAAGGCAGCTTTGATGCAGAGAGCAAACCAAAAATCAGGATTAAAGAAGGATTGTTTTGTGGTTTGAATAGACAGACATACATACAAACATGACATCAAACACATGAATTGTACTCTAGACAGTTTTTATACATTTTTATTTGTAGCAATTGTTAAAGTTTTGTTTTTTTAAATGAATGCGGGTTTGTGTATGTGCAAAATGACAAATGGGTTGAAGTGGTTGTTTATGTTAAACAATAAAATAAATAAACTATAAAGTCTGCAATAGTTTGCAAAATTTTTAAGAGAAACCACAAAACTTTTTCAATTTAACTAAATCAAAATAGAACTTTATAAAATATAATTTATATTGTTTTTTTTAAATTTAATTTATTTGCAAAATAGAGGCCAGTGAGGCGTATATGTATTATTTTTATTAAAAGAAATTATTCTGCCGCTTGTGGAGTCGAAATTAGTAGTTTTGCTTTTAACTTTTAAAATACTGAATTGAATGCTTTAATTAATTTCTTTGCGCTTTTTCTTTCTATAACTTTAATTGTGTAAAATTTCATACTTCTCTGGGTGCTAGATTCGCCCAAGAAGTGGTATCCAGTTATTTCTTAACGTATTTATGTCTTGACAACATAAACATACATACATACAGAATACATTTCTTATATAAATGACTGTTAGACTGAGTTTGCTTTCCTTGCAGTTTTTTCTGTCTTATTTTCTCACTCTCTGTGTAGTCCACATTAAGGGATACTTATTTAAAAATACATGTCAAATATTATTCATACGACGTTGAGGGTATTTTGTGGAAGGTGTAGAATTTTGAAAAAGTGAAAAAATAAGGTTAACATAGTTTTAAATAAGAAATTAGCTCTATTAAAAGTATAAATTTACGCCATTGTTATTTGGTTTGAAAATGTTTTCTGGTATGCCGGATCTGCTGCTGGCTTGAATGCAGCGCGTTCTAGAAGTTTAATTTTCGATTGCTATTTTATGCATTATGGGCCGTACTTCGGCAATGGTTTGCACAATGTTTTCTTGTGTACGAGTATGGCATGTAGCGTCGTCGCTTCAAATAATCACTAATTATCAAGTAAGGACCAAAATTTCACCGGCTTATTAAGCGAATTAAACACTGTTTTTTTTTGCATACATAGTGGGACCATAAGGGACTCCTGTGGATTCTCTGTACTGTAGATGTGGCAATTTTGCTTACTGATATGCGCAATAAGCTAAAAGTCGCTCACTGGGATTTATTAGATTAACCAAATTTACGGGGCAAGCGTGGTGATTCGGCTTTGGTTTTTGCACTAGATGCATGTTATAAACTCTGAAACCGAAATATTTATGCAAAACTTTTAATAAAATAAATAGACACAGCTTTAATGTTATACCAAAAACAATTAATGGTTAAGCAAATTTGCGGCGACGAACGTCAAATTGACGTAGCCCCTGGTAACCTTCTTTAATTTAATTTTGCATAATTTGTCTATGTTGTTTGTCTGTATGTCATAAAATGATAAACTAAACTAAGCAAACATGATAATAAAGTTATCGAAAGACAAAAGCATAAAGAAAAAATGTACCTTCCATTGATTTGCTTTTAATAATTTGTATTGCACATTTCTGTTCTCTCAACCTTCCCTCTTATTCAAAGGGTACCTTACGTCTGCTTAAGCATTTATTTCAATTTTACATTAATAATACGTCCCATTGCATTTGATAGACATCAAGAAGTTTTCTGTTCATTCATTTGCTCTCATTAGATGTTTTTACAAATTGCCCAGCTTTTGTTTTTATTACACTGTTTTAATTATTTTATTACGTTTTCAAAGCAAATCTATTAAATAAAATTAAATTCTGCTGTTTTTATGCTCTATTAAATTTTTAGCAGAACACACAAGCTATTATGTGTGTTGTTTTTGTATGTGCATGTGTGTGTTTGTGTGACATAGAATGAGTGTTACTAAGTGGTTGTATATGTGAGAGCATAAAAATCATTAATTGCTTTTGTTGTAAAAAGCTTTATAGAAATATAATATAATGTTACACCATAAATAAAACTTTATTTGTTTGCTTGTTGTTCTTTCATTTTGTTGTTGTTGTTCTAAGAATTTGTCGACAATTAAATGCAGTTAAATTTTGAGCAACAAAAACTGTTAGAAAGAGGGTTAAAACTAATTAAAAATTCTAAGGTATCTTAATGTTAATACAGTAATAAATAAAAAGGTAATTTTAAAGGACTTTTTGTTAAAATTAATATGTTTGAAGGGCAAAAGAGTTAAAAATGTTGTAAAACACTTTTATTAAAACTTTTCTTATACAATAAAAATTTGTTATAGAAAAACAACAGCTTAAGGAAATTAATGATTTATATATTGGCATTTAGCAGATTTGCATTGTTCTTTAACAAAGACGTTTGATTAATATGGTTTATTAGAGGAGAATTTCATTATGTCGCAAGTATACACAGTTCTTTATTTGTCTGCGCAATTTTATATAATACTCTTTAGTTTGTGCTTGCTTTGTTTTTATGTTAGACCAGTATTTTCGAGTTTTGTGATGTCTTGACTTTATTTTATTATCTTGGTTTATTTTTGTTACTTATTTTTGTGTTTTTGAATACTTTTTGTAAAACATTTCTGCTTTTGCTTTATCTAAACTTAATTTTTTCGTCAAATATTTCTCCTTTGTCATGATGTATTTTTAATTTCGTCCTGCTGGATTTAACTGCTTGCACTTTACTTAGTTTTCACCAGCTTTAAAATGTCTTGGGGCTTTAATATTTCCTAGTTATTAAAAGTTAAATTTTCTTTCTGATAATTTTGCATGTGATTTTTGTAAGGTTAAACCACTTAACCATTTTCAATTGTGAACGATATTGCATCCCGCAATTTGCTGTGTCTTGATTTAATT
>NDXZ01138115.1:14303-25336 GCA_003055125.1 Paykullia maculata | reverse complement strand
TTTTTTTTTTTTTTTTGTTGACATTAACTTAACGACATTTCAAATAAAAAGATACAATTGAATTTACTTGTTGGACAAGAATTACTGAGATAATCTCAACAGTTTTCAGTTGATTTCGAATTTATATAAAACGTTAAGAATTTCAGCTTTAATTAAACAGTTGTTTCAAAAACATTGCAGTGTTTAAACTATAATTAAAAACCAACGAAATTCTGTAAATTAAAATATTTTATTGTTTTGTGTTAAAAAGTTTTACAACAAAATGAAATTTGCCGTTATTATTTGTGTGTTGTGCTCTATGATGGCTGTTAATGACGCTGCCATTGCCATGGCCAGATTTAACAATCCAAGTGAGTGTTATTTAAGGGTGTTAAAACAATTTTAGCAACAATTTTGTTTACCTAATAAGTAGTGATACAAAAACGCCGGGATTTTCGGGATTATGTACCCTAGATTATTAAAGTTACGGATTTCATGATAATGTGAATCCGGTTTTTTCATAAATAATAGTTCTGTTTTTTAACGTTGTGTATAAGGTTCGGTAAAATGAAAATTAACAAAAATTATTCTTTTAAACAACAAAAATTGTTTAGACCGAAAAAAGCGTGAGTACTGCATATCGTCGTTCGTAAATTATTGTGTTCTATATGAAAAAAAAGGTTTTTTTGGAAAATAAATGTTAAAAGTTTAATTGTCATTTACAAAAAACTGAACCGAAAAATGTTCGCGATCTTTTTACCAAAAAAAGTTCTACAGTTTGTGGTTGTTTTTATTCATTTTGATTTTTTATTCGATTTTATACATATTGAACACAATAGCTGGCGAAGTTTTTAACTAAAGTGTAGTACAGCACAAAGTCAATATCTCATATTTCGAAAACTATAAATGATAAAACAGATCGACAGATCTCAAAAAGTTTGCCCGAAAATCGGTCTTATCTTAATTTTTGCTATTTTGCAGTATAAAACACAATAATTTACGAACGACGATATGTAAGTGGTTTATAGACACATACATATGTACATCATAAGCTTGTGCAGAAGAAAAAACTTTCTTTTTAAAATTCAAATTTGGATGATGATTCAACAATTACACACGTGTACACAAAGTGTTTATCGGCATTAGTTATCTAAAGTATTATTAATACTTTTTTTAATTTATAAAAACGATTATATTTCAAATTTATTTTTAGATGATTTTAAAAATTCCTAAAATCCCTAGATCTCGGTTAAGGTCTTTGAGATCCTATCGCAAAATTTTCTTAACCCTTAAATGCATACTGTTGCCAATTGTCTACATTTCTGTTCCACCTTACTTAATTCATAAAACTGAGTATATGCAGTAGTAAACTTAATGCTAAGTACTCATAGTCATACAAAGATGCAAAAAAACGTTACAAATTTCTTTTATTATTTTTTACGTAATCTACTATCAAGTTTATATCGAAAAAAAAATTTTTAATTAAAAATAAAATTCATGCATTTAAGGATTAATACAGTTACGAGCATCTCTATTAGTAAGTAAGCAGTTAATATTGGAGGTGCATATACGTTCATATTGTTAAAGCTGCCCTTTAAATTCGAAAATAAGCAAGTATCGATTTGAAATTTACCTATTAAAAGGAAATTAGTTAGCAGTTCTTCTTTTAAATAAAACACCTAATACTAAAAAAAATGTTTAATATATGTAATCCCAAAAAAAAAATTATATGTAATAATTTTACTTCCAGCTTATCCTGGCAAATGTACCATTGATGAGAACACCATTTTGTCTCCCGGCCAGCAAGGCAAGGCCCCCAATAATCCTTGTGCTGGTGTTACCTGCATGGAAAATGGTTATGCAGAATTTAGAACGTAAGTAACCGTAAATTCAACTAAAAGCACAATCAGGAAATTGATGCTACAACTAATTAAAATATTTCCAATTTGTTAACATTTTACAGCTGTCCCGCTGTGGCACCACCAAAAGGTTGTAAATTACGTGATTTTGTTAACACCAATCGTCATTATCCCGAGTGTTGTGAACGTAAATACGATTGTACTAAAATCATTTAAATCTACAATTAAGTAGGCAGACTCACAAGTAAAAAAGAAGCAAAAAGAAAGACTCAAAAGTAGTAAAATGCCAACAAACAAAAAAAAAATTATAAATTATTAAAACCAGTAATCATGACGTATCACAAATTTTTACGACTTTATCATATAAAAAATATAATTTAACTGTATAAAAAAAAAAGGTTAAAGTAAAATCTATAAAGTTAAAAAAGGAAGGTGTGTCTATGTGTCTGTTGTCTTGTGTTCTGTTGTTCTTGTTAAAACTTGTCTGTATTTTTAAACAAAAAATAAAAATACTAATTTATTATCATATACAAGTAGGAAGCCCTATGTTTGTTTTTTAAGTTTAAGTTAAAAAATGTTATTATTAAAAAAACAGTAATTTATTTATTTTTTTTTTATTAATTTTAAAATGAACAAAAAAAATATGAAATAAACTCAAATAAATAACAAAAATAAATAAAAAAAAAACTTGTTTTTTTAATTCAAATTTTTAACAGCATCGAATGAAGGAACGAAAAAATAGGCGATAAATTAAATCCTTATTATGAAATCATATTTTACAAAGCGAATTACTTAAACATTTCTTTGGGAAATTGTGGTTCGAATTGTATATAAAATGAATCCTTTTTTGCATTTGACTTTTCATCTTCTAAAGCGGCTGCTATAAAGTCTCTAAAGAAATACAAACAAATAAAAAAGGTTTTATCGAAATATAGAAAATGTATTTAGTTTTTAAAGCTTACTCTTCTTCCGCCAATGTTATGTTGACTCGACCCCTGGTTATTTCTGTGGGTCTTATGGAGCCGAAGAAATCGGTAATTGGCACTTTATAGGGATCACGCTTATACAGATCTTTACGTACACCCACCGTAGAAATACAAAGACGTTTAGGACACACCGTTAACTATAGCAAATTTATGTTTGGTTTTATTGAAAAAGTTTTTTTTTTTTTTTTTTAATACAAAACTTACAAATTCACCCATGGTTTTATCACTATTTGGTTGCACCTTTTCCAAAAACTCTAAGGCATAGTAAGTATAACGATCAATCATATAAACACCAATGGAGGAATCAACATGATGCTAGAGAAAAGTTATGTTTTAAAATAAGGATGGTTTTAACATTTGATATAAAATACGTTTCTCAAAACTCAAAAAAATCAAAAGTTTTGAGTTTTTAATATTAATTAAAATTAAAAAAAAACAATCACCAACATTTTCTTAATTTTTTTTTTTTTTTTTTTTTTNNTTTTTTTTTTTTTTTTTTTTTTGGTTAAATGAGAATAAGCAAACAAAGATTTTACTTCTAAAAATAGAAAAATGCGGAAACATCAAAAATCAAATTTCTAGCCCTAAGAAAAACTTCAAAATATGTGCTACAATTTCATAAAAATCGATCATAAAAAAGGGGGGCAACAATGTGTTAACTTTTTCTTAATCGATTAAATATTTGAATGATTTTTACGCTTCATAACACTTTCACCAACACCAACGAATGATGAAAGAAATTTTTCTACGTCATATTTTATGTAATAAAAGAAAAAAAAACAATAAACCATCTACAATCTTAGAAATTTAGTTATAGATTTTCTCAAATCACAATCTGTGTTGAAATGTAAAATTTTCATAAAATACATACAAGTTGGTTAATAATTTTAAAAATATTATTAAAAAAAAATCCTTTTTTAACACTCACCGGCTCAAATTGTCAGAATCCATATAGAAAAAATGTAAATACAAAGACTTTTACGAATTGACAACACCTTAGAATAATTTAACAAAACAATTAAATTAAATCTTTAAAATTGATTCTTTTTTGCATGTTTTTCTTATATATTAATTTGTATAAAGACGCCGATTAGAGAAAACGAAGCTTCCCTAATGATTAAGAAACTCGTATATATATTTATCTAGATTTAAGATTTTTTATCAGAAGTTTAAATTAATGAAGACTGCAAAAGAGAGATTTCTTTACTTTTTTATTTGAAGTGTCATAATAATGTCAAATATAAATTTTTGTTTGTATGTATGTGGAGTTTGACATTTACACTATTTACCTTGTAATTAGCTGAACATGCAGTCACTTTAGTCAACCTTACTCAATCATTTTTAAGCATAAAGTAAACAGCTGATGTTTTTATTCTATTCTATTCTTAAATTATTTTTAAACCTAAAAAAATTTTTATAAACCCTTTGGAAAGTTTAATATCAAATGTCATTTTTAAAGTTGGGCAAAAATTCAGACAAATATAAATAAAATTAAAAATTGTTAAAAAAAATTGAAATGGGGATGAATAAAACAAATATTAAATTTTAAATAAAATACTTCATTTAAATTAAAAAATATATTTCTAAGTAATGCAATATAATTTTCTTACTAAGCTAAACTTTTGTATTTGTAAGTCTTTATGCTACATAAAAACAATTTTTTTTTTTTTAAGGTTTTTGTTAAATTTTATTTAACAAAAAGCTATTTTTAAAACGTTTTTATATATAATTCCTAAATGAAAGCTTTTTCAAATTTTTAAAATTTTGTTTAATGTAACTACAAAATATGTTCGGTGAGAATTTTTTGTAAAAATATTTCGACAATCTCGAATAAGAAGACATAAGGATAATTTTAGAATTTGTCATATTTTAAAGGCATCACCTAATGGTCAACTGATCAAGTAAGGTCAAATATATAATTACACCATGATACCGGCTATGTAGATTGAAATCATTTAAAGCTCAGGTCTACTGGTTTTTAGTAAAATAAAAGATAAATTTTCTTATTGAGTTGTTAGTAAACATTGATAGCAGCACCAAAATGATATCATTTCTTTAATATATCGCTTTTAATTTTATATAAGAAATAATAATTATTAATACATGTCATGTGGAAAATATTTTGCCAAGCAGTTAAGTTAAGAATGATTAAAAAAGTAACAAAATTTTATTAGTTTTTTATCACAAAGATTGTGCGTTTTGTTGACAATACATATGAATTCAATAAGGCAATGTATGACAATATTCATAAAGAAAGTGTAACGAATAAAAATGCATATCAAAAGTAAATTTACATTTCCAAAACCGAAAGCGAATACTTAACGCGCACTTCATTATTTTTTTAAAATTAACTCCACCAAACACACAAAATCTTAAGCAAAACTGAATGTTTACAAAATACACACAAAAAGGAACGAATACTGAGCGAATGGTGTGAATGTTGTTAATTGTTTTCATATGGCAACATGTTATTTTATTGCTTGATGTGAAAAGGCATAACAAAAATGACTGGTACAGAAGGCAATCAACAAAATAAATGAGTTTATACATAGCACTTCATATTAATTTTGTTGTCGATTAAAGGCAACGCAAAAGCAATGAATTTATGAATAGACAATATATGTGAATGGTTTCAATCAGTTCTCTGAGTACATATTGCATGCTTATGTAGGTATGTATATAGATATTCAAACATAATAAAGGCATGGTTCTTTTCACTTACCGACAATGAGTCCTCTCCCACCAAACTACTAGCAACAGCTAAAATATTAGGAGAGGTAAACTTTTCGTACAAAGAAGCGGCCTGACACGTATCAACCATTAGGAAGAGTTCATTATATCTAAAAACTCACAAGCATTATATACAAATTTCTTATTTTATGATTTTTATATAAAACCAACCGTTTCTTCTCCCACATTTGCTCAACAGCATCGGCTAACTCCTGGCTAGTTATCTCCTCAGAGTCTTGAAATTTTAAAAAGCCATCACCACCGTGGCCCGTTAAATAAATTAAAACATTACTACCAGCATCTGTCAACAACTTCTTAGAGCGGGCCGTGCCATTTTGTGTGCGTCCGGTTAAAAGTCGTACAAAGTTTTCAACAGTAACCTCATATCCTCGATAATCAACCTCTACATCGTCGCCATAAACATTAATATGCTGGTTGGCATTATTGTAAACCTGACCGGGACGTGGATTGCGAGGATTACAGGCCATATCATCGGCAATCATTAGTATGATTTGAGAGTCGGGTATGCCTAATCTTTTAACGGATCTATAAATTGAAAGAACATTGGCCACATGACGATAGTTAAACCAGAAACGTGAGGCATCTACTAAGACGGCCCAGTTGTTGGTGTGGGAAGATCGCTGCACCGATTTTACATATTCCGCGGGCAGTTGCTTTGAAGACTAAAACAAACTTTTATTACACGCATATACATATTTAGTTTTTATTCTAAGCACTTACATCTTGACTTGAAGAGAAGCTACAGCTTATTATTAAAAATAATGTGATAAAATATAGATATCTCATTTTCTTTCGGAAAATCTACAACTTTTTGCTAAATTTTGCTTTTTTTTGTTAAATTTTACTCAGCTGTAGAAATTATGAACTTGGCATTACATTTATATAAAACCGGGTGCGACATAAAATGTTTACAACAACAAAAACGGCCGTACTGTTTACAGTTACTTTAGATTTATAAATAATTATTGTTATTTTTTTTAAACAACTAACTTTAAAATGACATTTAAAAATCAAATAAACAGATTTTAATTTTAAATCATTAGTGAAATGCAGCATATAGA
This sequence comes from Paykullia maculata, assembly GCA_003055125.1. Taxonomy (NCBI): domain Eukaryota; kingdom Metazoa; phylum Arthropoda; class Insecta; order Diptera; family Rhinophoridae; genus Paykullia; species Paykullia maculata. The sequence goes on along the minus strand of NDXZ01138115.1, from coordinate 18,700 downwards.
CAGTTTGAAACTAACAACAAACCTTAAAAACTTAACAATAATGTCAATACGACAAATAAATATTTTCTTGTTAATAAATATATGTATTTAGTTTTTTATAAATAGACCAATTACATACAAAAAGTATAAAAGCACAGCGATCACGTCATGTACTTGCAATCATGAAAATTTTGAAATTTTCACCCAAAGCGTGTTTTCTTTTAATAAATTATGTTTATTAAACCATTATATGTTACAAAATTTTGTTTGTTTGTTAAAAATTCTTAAAATGTATTTTACTCATATGTGAATTTAATTGACACTGATCCACAAATTTTTTGTCACACTGTGCACAACCAAACTTGGACGTTTTATAATGTTTTTTAAATTTATGTGTACTTAACATGGAGGCACTGCGATATCGCTTTGGACATATATCACAAGCAAACGGCAGACTAAACTCATCCGTTTTATTATGTAGTTTACGTTTGTGTGTGTCTAATTGATTTTGAGTATAAAACATTTTTGGGCAATATTCACAGGGCACACAACGTTCTTGGGTGTGACGTGTCTCATGACTGACTAAAGCGGCTCGATGGGTAAATTCTTTGGAACAATACTGACATGTGTATATTTGACGTTTTTCGTGTGTATTTAGATGTCGCTGCAGTGTTGTTATGGCTCGAAATTGACGACCGCAAATATCACATTGATGTGGTTTAAGACCGGTATGTATATTAAGATGAGTATCTAGTTGGTAACGTCTGCGAAACATTCTACCGCAATAACTACAGCTATTTGGCTGATTACGTGGTTTGTAAGTTCGTTTTTCTTCTAACTTTACATGTGCAGGAGAAAGTGTTAAAGACCAATCGATTTCATCAGATTTATCTTCCGTTTCATAATTTGTAACATTTTCGATGTTTGTGATATTTATATGGTTAGCAGCTGATTCCGGCTATAAACATTAAAATTTTATATTTTAAGCCAAGAAAAACCCTAAAACTATAGGTACACACATGATACAACTATAAAAATAACGCTGAGTAAAAAAAAAACTTAATATAAATTATTGTCAATGACTAATTCATTCCATTGGGTTATGCCTATGTAAAAAAATATAAAAACTTACTTCTCCCTCTTTACTATCTTCTACTTTGTAAAACACTTCCTTATACACCTTTGGTATTTGTTTAACTATGCTACTTAATTTTACATTGCCTTGCACCTGATCTGCCACTTCAGATATTTCTTGTTTGACGCATTTTTGTGTTAACCTTTTATCGATTTCGTTTCCTTTACAAATGGGATTCTGCATTAACATAAAAAAGTGTACATCCTGGAAATGTTTTAAAAACTGTTGGTACTCTTGATAGATTTCTCCACAAATAACACAAACTATGTTGAAATCGGAAGTAAGGTAGTGTATTTCAGCACATTTTGTAAAGGAACAAGGATTTTCCAATAAGTTGTTAGGTGTTTGTATTACTTTTAACATTATTATTATAATAAATTTAATAATAGTTAATTAAAGCTAGCCAGCTGATTTTATTTATAAAAAAATTAAGCTACCAGAGATTCTAGTAATAAACAAGAGAATATGTATAAGAGAAATATGTATGTATATATATATAATATATCCTACAAAGTTTGTAATATGGCAACTACTGTATATAATTGTTTTCATTAAATCTCACAGTAAATATTTTTATTGCTGCAGTTCATTTTCTTCCACCAATTTTTCAATTAACAATAATTAAAATATAAAAAGAGAACGTAAAATAAATTATTATGCTGAAGCTTTTGCCTTCTATTAATCTTTTTCCGGCAATTGAAACCAAATGTGGGGAAATATTTTGTTGCAATTCCAACAAAGACTTTACAATTGTTTGTACCTTTTGCCAAATGAAATCTTTTCATTATGATGGTTTTCTTCAGCACCTACAAGATGTGCATTCGGAAAATAATGTTGCAAAAAGAGACTATTTGGAAATGGACGTTAAGAAGGAAAATATTAAATATGAAGATGATGAGATAGCATCATGGGATAATGTGGAGCAACCTTCAAACAGTGATGAAAATGAAGAGGTTGAAAGTTCGGAAGAGGAAAAGCTAGTGGTTTTAAAAAAAGCAAAAAGAAAAAAGAAAACAATCAAAAAGGGAAGCTCTAAACAAGTTCAATGTAAAAAGTATAATAAATCGAGTTTAGATGTGTCAGAAGTACAGGTAAATTTTAATAGGACTTTTGATCCAATCTTTTAATGTTTGCAATTTTTCTTCAGATAATTAAATCAAGTGAAAATAAAAATGTAAGTGTTTCAAGTTGTAAGAAAAACGACAAAGAAATTGAATATTCTTGTCCAGAATGCAGCGCAAAATATCCGCAGAAAAAAATTCTTGATCAACATGTTTTAGACCTACATAATGGCTACAAATGTTCAATTTGCGATAAACGTTTTCGTCGCAGAGGCCATCTTAAGGATCATTTAAAAATTCATAACACTGAAAAGAAATTTATATGCCCAATGGAAAGTTGTGGACGTGGATTTATAGACCAAGATTACCTCAAACGTCATCTCGAGGTGCATACTATGGAGCGCACTTTTGTGTGTGACTATGAAAATTGTAGCAAGGCCTTTCAAACAAGTAGACGTTTGGCTTCGCACAAATACACACACCCAAAGAAATTTGTGTGTGATATGTGCGGTCGGAGGTGTCGTTCTAAGACAGAACTAGAAACACATCAACGTACACATACCGGCGAAAAGCCCTTTCCCTGTGAAGTGTGTAGTAAACCTTTTATATCGAAAACAGCTTTGAAGGAACATATGATTTCGCATTTAGAAACGCGGCCACATGTATGTCCAGTTTGTAATGCGGCCTTCGCTAATCGCAGAGTGCTGGTGCGTCACAGTTTTATACATTCTGATGAAAAAACCTTCAAGTGTAAATTATGTGAAAGTGCTTTTAAGCATCCGAATTCCCTGCAAGGTCATATGCGTAATGTACATCGTGAACAAAAACTGGAAGCGGCTAAATAAAACAATAAAAAATATGAATTGTTTTTAGAAAAATTTGTAAATAAGTAAAAAACAAAACTACGTTCGGCTGTGCCGTAACTTATACAATCTTCATCAACTTGTAGGACAAAAAAGAAGTATATTTGCAAAAATACTTTTTAAGTCAAAAAGTCATTTGGGTGCTAAGCAAAGTTGACGCACATTGCTTTATCGTAAACCTATCTAAAAAGATTCTGAATATATATATTTATGTATGTAAATATGTACATACGAGTATGTATGTAGGTTTTCTTAATAGGACTGCAAATGGATATTGCAAAATTACAATCGAAATGCAAACTTATTATTATTCATGGTATGGTAAAGAGTATAATCAGGAAAGAGATTGTAAAAAAAATTATACATATTAATAAAAAAAAACATTAAACATTTTTTATAATTTTTATCAGAAAAAAATGAAAACTACGATTAACATTTATATGTATATAAGATTAACAAATAAAATTTGTGCAAGATTTAAGGATCAATTTTTGTGTATGCATCTTATTCATTTATAATTTATGGAATAAATTTTCGAGGAAGAAACTAGAACAAATTTTACACAAGTCTAAAAATTAGATAAAAATTTTGTGTTAAAAATCAAAGTCAGTTCTAGATTTTAGCCTATATATCAGTTATTTGAGGCTGATTTTATTGACTTATCAATAAGTTGTAAATTATTTTATTCAATTTGTACTATACTATCTGTTTTAAATTTTATTTGAATTTGCCAAAAAATTCGTATCAAATACATTTTTTCTTTCTCGTACCTTTTTCATCCCGTTTCTATAAGTCTGTATCGCAAAAAATTTAAATTAAAAAAACTAATTTTTTTCAATTAGTGAAGAATGCAAATTGTATATTTCTTTCGTTTGAGTTTTCTTTGCTTTCGGTATAGGAGTTTATTTGAAATTTTTTTCAATTTCGATCGCTATCGAATTTGAATAAAACCATCAAAAATCCGTAACTCAAAATAGGTAAAATTTGAATAATAATTTATTAAAGCTGATTATATTTATAATAAATTACGGCCACCAGAAATTCTTGTTCATAAACATATTGCATTTCCCTTGCTACGTAGAGATATACATATGTATGTACATATATAACACATCCAACAAAGTTTATAGTATGGCAACTACTGAATTAAACTATTGTAATACAGTAAATATTTTTATTTCTGCAATTTCATTTCCTTCCACCAATTTTTCATTTAACTATTTAAAATATAAAAATACAACGTGAATCGAATTATTAAAATAAATTATTATGCTGAAGCTTTTACCTTCTATTAATCTTTTTCCGGCAACTGAAACCAAATGTGGGGAAATATTTTGTTGCAATTCCAACAAAGACTTT
>NDXZ01138103.1:0-11894 GCA_003055125.1 Paykullia maculata | reverse complement strand
TTAATTTTAATTAAAAACAAGTAAGAGCGCTATGTTTGTCTGTGCAGAATTTTATATGCCCTTCCCCATTTGTGGTTTTGTAATAAGAAGTTTATGTCCGAAAAATATTTGAAGCCATAAAAAAACTTATTTTTGCCCATATATGTTTTATGCCTACATCTTTGCGGATTTTGGGCCAAATGGTCCAAGTAATTTATCCCAAAGTTGCAAAACAATAACCCCCATATTCATAAACAATTTTTAAGTTTACTGAAGGTTTATTGAACGGTTTTCGTATGAAAATTTCGTTCAATAAACCTTCAATAAACTTAAAAATTGTTTATGAATATGGGGGTAATTTTTTTAAATAAAAAAGAGGTGGTCGGTTATTGACAAATATTGCAGTTTTCAATACCGATATTCTAGGGAATATTTCCAAAAGTTTGATGCCACATACAATTTTGAGTGACCTATGGGAGCTACGAAAACTTTATTTTAACCAACACACGGATATACAATATTCTAAAATTCAACATTAATTTAACATTAGAATGTAAAACAAAAAAAAAAAATAACGATTGTACCAACTTTTACTTCCCTGGCGTGTTTATATTTTTCGTAACGTCAAATATCATGGATTATGCAAGCAAATACTGTTTTTGTTATTAAAAAATTATTTTACTTTTTATTTATTCAGGAATTCTTAATTTTAAAATTATTTTTTTTTACAAACTACCCTACAACTACAAAAAACAAAAATGATGACAATTTGGTTAAACAGCTGATAATCAGCTGGACCAAAGAGCCTACAATGCTAACTTTTAAATTGCATTGTTGTTAACTTTAAGTGAATTAGAAATTCTTAGTACAATTTTTATACCCCTCACACATGTGGAAAGGGTATAAATAGGTTTGTCATTCCGTATGTTATTTTTACAATATTCATTTGCGAACGGCCCTTTGTTCCAATTTGGAACCATAGGAATCAATATATATATATATATTTGCGAACCTATAAGGTATATAATTATATTCTAAATCCCTATAGATAGAGAAGTCGATTTCGCCATGTCCGTCTGTCCGTGTGTTGGTTGAAATCAAGTTTTTGTAGTTCCCATTGGTCGCCTAGGGTTGTTTGTGGTATCAAACTTTTGGAAATACTTTCGAGAAAATTGGTATTGAAAATTGGCAAGATCCATCCATAACCGGCTAAGATATAAGCAAAAAATAACACGACTGTCTCTTTTTTTTTGGCACATTTTATTACTACGTTATCTTAAACAAATCCAATATAATCTTATCTTATCAAAAGTGTGAACAACGAGTACTATGTAATTTTTGTATACTTAAAAAAGCTTTTTCATGCAAATTTTTTGTTAAAAAACAACACTTAATAAAAAAAAGAAAGATATTTCATAAGAATTTTTAAAAAAAATGTAAAAACAATTTCTCATATGTAACCGATTCTCATAATCAACTAAGCAAAGAAAAAATTGTTAAAAGTGAATTTACTATACAACAATGCATGGTCTAGTTATACCATGCAACAATGTGACTGGAAAAAATAATTAGCTAGAGTGGTAACAAATTTTATACATCAATCATCATTACAAGCATCTTACTATAATACAAGTACAAGAATGACAATATGCAAAAATATTTTATTTTTTCTTTAAACTACAACCCTTTCAAACTGGTGTTGGCAAAAATATCGATATATCAATAGCCGTGGCGGTCACATGCCGAAGTCATATTTAAATTATAATGCCAGAAGATTATATTTCGAATAAAGCAAATTTCATGTCAATTTAAAAAATGTATCTTTGTTTTATTACATTTCAAAGTTTTATACCTCTATAAAAAACACCCTTTATAAAAGAAACATTTGATATTTATCTAAATGACACTGCATGTTAGAAAAACCATTATCATAATAAAGAAAAAACGTAAAAATTAAATTTAAAAAAAACCAAACAAAACTGTGTAATAGAAAGGTTTAATTAAAAGTATAAAAGCAAATGAAACATATTCTGTGAGCCTTCTTGTGCTTAGTAAATTATTAAAGTTACATATGTGTAACATTAGGACATACCGTCATCATTTAAATTATTTTCTTGCTCCTGTTTATCATCCTCAGTATTGTTTTTAACATCCGACTCTTCATCACTCATGTTACAATCGCTATTTTTTAAGCGTATATCAAGATACTTAGATTTATAAATGGAACGACGTTTATCTTTAGAATTTTTAGCTTCAGACGCGGGTAAAAATACAAAATAATTCATATGTACCTTACGTTACACAATTGATTTTAGCTAAAACTACAAATAAATCATACTTGCACGAACGTTGAATAAAAACTATTTACATAGTAAGAGAAATAAATATCCTTGATTTTGATTTAGGGCGTTCGAAGCTTGTAAGCGACGTGAATATGTAAATTACTGAGAAAAGTCAAATGAAAGTAATAACAAGTAAATTAAATACATATATAAGAATGTAAATGCTTTTATTTAACAAACACCCACTTCTTACAAAAAATATTGTGAGAAAAAAATCGATAAAATTTTGTGGTCTTAATTGTAACGCCACGCCTTTGACTTGTTTGTGTTGTTCACCTTATCAGATTATTTGTAAAATGATACGATATAATTATTATTATTTTTTTGTTATTTACTATGATTTCACTTCACTTATTTATTTAATGTTCGAAACCCCCAACTGTTAAATTTTGTCTGCTTTTCTTAAAAGCATCGGTGTTAAATTCGAACTGTCGTTTTATTATATGACGCTCAGAAAAGAAAAACTTACACTGATTGTATGTACAAAGTATAAAATTTTAAACATTGCTCTAATGTCATAGCAACGGGTACAAAACTTGTTAAATTATAAATTTAAAATCTATATAGGTACATATGTATATAAAATAGTAAGGTGACTGACTGACTGATTGATTCATCATCGCACAGCACAAATGGATAGAGCTAGAGACTTGAAATTTGGACTGTGGGTTACTTTCACGTTCAATAGATCTACTAACAAGGGATTTTTGGAAATTCAAATATTTAGGGGGTAAAAAGGGTAAACTTTATATCTGCTAAACTAGACAAGATACAAACAAAATTTAAAAAGCATTGTATTCTACTCGAAAAATAAGCGGACCAGTGTCTAGTACTTTTTTTCGATTCGAGGGCATAGAGGGTAAAAACGGTTAAACATTATATTTTGGTACTTTTTTGGAGCACCTTAAACTTCTAAACCAATAAACATAGAAATTTTATTTTAACTGCATTCGTCATATCTCCAAAAAATATGAATACGTTTTTAATACTTTTTGGAAATTCAAACGTATAGAGATAAAAACGGGGAAAAAACGGAGTGTTAATTAGTAAAAAACTGATCAAATTAAAATAAAATATACGTGGTAGATAAAGGGGAAACTTTGAGTAACCAGTTTGGGGTAGCGAAGCAGACCGGGTCAATTTTACATATAGAGAAATTGAAACATATGTATGTATATCTAAATAGTACACATTCTTAATTACTAATTAACAATTATTAATTTATAAAGCTTTAAAATAAGGAAAAATTCTATATTTCATTTTTATATCAAACAATAAGTACATTATTTGAGCACAAATCGCATTAAACAACAAACAATAAAATTGTTAATTGTCGATTTTAGTGATTTTCAATAGCAAGATTCTCGGGGAAATTTTTGATTGTTTATATATTTATATTGTTTTATAAATTCTTATTGTAGTGATTTTTCAATAAAACGAACTTATGAACTTTGGATTTTTTGCTGGTCTATCAATTAAGTTTGTATAACAGATTCAAACGAAACAGAAATGCATGGATCATACATTAAAAAATTTCGTCTTGACATTTTTAGTTGCGTTTGGAATCTCAACGTACTAACGACAATTGAAGTTCCACTTGTTCGAAGATTGTCATCTCAACGATATTCGTAAGTATACGTTAAACCGGCAAATCACTGTAAGGTATACATACATAGGTGTTTTATTTTTCAAATAAATAAAGTTTTACGTTGCTCAAATTACGTTGCCCTATACAACAGGACGAGTAAGCACTTATGTAGGTAAAAAATAGTATAAACAAATTTAAATCAAAAAACATTATTTGAAATAAATCGAGATAAGGTAAATACCAATTATGTATGCAGTGTTTTAAAAATAGAAAAAAACCTGCAAAGTAACAATGACTTGGCAAAATTACACCTCGAACATCAATAGAAAACAAATGATAGAATCACAAATTAATTATGAACACATTTTGCGAAATTCAAGTAATTATATAATAAAGCAAATACTTGTTTAAAATTGTTCAGCAATTAAAATTTTAAATAGAAACTTACTATTTTGTGTTGCTGCTCCCCTTTGGCTGTTGATTTTAAAACTTTTGTGTATAGAATTCAAGGAAAAACTACGTCGTGTAGAGCATGTAACAATTGAGGTATTAGAGGAGCGTACAAATGTAATAAGAACACGCGAATTCCATATCGTAAACATACTTAACACTATGTCTTTTTTAATAATTATATTTTTAAATTATTTTTATTTACTTTGCCTTCTTTCAACACTATTCTCGTTTTCTTTCATACAAAAAAAAATGACAATGTTTTTGACATTTCTTCTCTGTAATGGAAGTCGGTTTGGAATATGAAAATATGTTGAGAGAAAGAAAAAGAAACAAACACTAACGTAAAAATGTATTGGAATTTTAAATAGAGATAAAGAGAAGAAAACTATATATTTAAAAGGCAACAAATGTTAAGAAAAAAATAGACCGACAGTCTTTGCTTTTTTTTTTATTACAAATGCAGTTTTTCTTACGCCAAATTAAGAACTGAAGAAATTCTTAGCAGCTTGACTTTAGGGTGTAAACATTATAAAAAATAATCTTATCTTAACTTTTGACGTTTTCTTTTATTTGACAGATAAGTTTAGTTATTACATACAGCACGTAATTATTTCACTCCATTCGTAAGCCTTTGTACACGAAAGACTAAAAAATTTAATGCTTTAAAGACCTGCAAATCATGAACTCAATACTAATTACTGGTTGTAATCGTGGCCTTGGTTTAGGTTTGGTAAAAGCTTTGGTTAAACTTTCTAAACCACCACAGAATCTGTTTGCTACTTGTCGCAGTAAGGACCAAGCCAAGGTAAGCATTTTTATTTGTGCATAAATATGTACATATGTATGAACTTTGCCATAAATCATACAAAAAAAATAAAAATTCGTCTATTACTCACTTATTGGTGCCATTTTTAGTTGATGTCCTGCTTTTTGTTGTTTTTGTACTAAATGCAATTTTTGTTTGTTATCCAAAACGTTTGTAATATATGTTACTAAAATTAATAAACTTATTTGTTGTACAATTATTTTCACACACTTATCTTTGAAATTTTTTCACAAATATTGTTGAATAAATAAATTTATTTGACTATTTGCTAATTAATTTTTTCTGCTTCAATGTGTTTCTTCTAGAAAACTTACAAATGAAATAAAGCGGCGTAAGTTTTGCATTAACTTTTTAGCTCTTTTTTTCTTTCTTCTTCTTTATGTGTAAAAGAAATGTTTAAACAACTTTCCAGTTGCGTTATCTCTCATTTATTGCCGCTTTTTTGTGTTTTTGACTTGAAAATGTCAACATGAATTCCAATTGGAACAGTGTTGTATTTTCTAAACAACATAAACCGGTTTAAAACGGTTTTTTAAATACCTCACAGCAATTACAAATAGCCTAATTTTTCAAAATATATTTTTTGGCGGTCGTGGCTTAGTGGCGCCTGCACAACATGGTGTTTATTATTCAGTGGCTGATGCCAAATCCACAAACTAATGTACATAAGACAACTAAAATTTTAAAATCAGTAGTCTTTTAGCTGATTAAGAAATATTACCTGATAATTAAACTAAATTAAGTACATACATACATATGTAGGCCGAATTTCGATCACAAGACGACTAATAAATAACTTTTAATATAGTCTTTACCAATTAAAAACGCCACTTTCCATTTCCAATATTTTTCTTTTTTATTTAATTTTAGGAACTAACAGAATTAGCTTCTCAAAACTCTAATATACACATCTTAGAAATTGGTAAGTAAATTATTTTAAAATCTATAAATTAAAAATTTTAATTAAACTGCCTTTTAGATTTGCGCAATTACAATTCCTACGACAGCTTGATAACACAAATCGATGATATTACCCAGGAGAAAGGTCTTAATGTGCTATTTAACAATGCCGGCATATCACCTAAATCCACTAGAATCAATTTAACTAAAGTCGAAGATTTAATGAGCTCTTTTGAAACAAATACTGTAGTACCCATAATGTTGGCTAAAGCCTGTTTGCCTTTGCTGAAAAAGGCTGCGAAAGCTAAAGAAGATTTAGATTTTTGCGTTGAACGGGCCGCCATCATAAATATGAGTTCAATATTGGGTTCAATAGAGTGCAATACTGATGGTGGCCTATATGCTTATCGCACTTCGAAAGCTGCTCTTAATGCTGCGACAAAATCATTGAGCATTGATCTTTATTCATATAAAATATTATGTGTTGCTTTACATCCAGGTTGGGTGCGTACCGATATGGGTGGCCCGAAAGCGCCGCTAGATATTGAACCTACGACGGCCGAAATTGTAGAGACGGTGATGAAATTCAATGCTACACATAATGGAAGTTTCTACCAATACGATGGAGAGCAATTGCCGTTTTAGTTGAAAAATATATTTTTAAATGTATACACTCTATATTGTAAACAAAATTGACTCCTTCTTAAGAAACAATAAAGTGAATACTGAAGATTTGAGAACATAAAATTCGCCACATCCTCGGCCAAATTGAAAGTTTTGGGATTAATGTACATGAAAAGTTTCTAGGGATTAAGAAGTATGTAACTTGCATTATTTAATGGGATACATTTAAGCAATAACAGGATTTTTTATAGAAAGCAGTGCAATAAATATATTAACCCGAATTGTAAGATACCTTTTTGTACTTAGCATCTCGTTTTAAGTATCACGATATGCCAATCTCTTCCTAGGCTCAGTTGTGTTAATGCTTTTTTTGTTATTTATATCTTGTTCCGATGATTTATTATTTTTTACGACTAATTGCATTATTTAACCGATGTTTTTTATACAATTTTGAGCGCATTCATCACTTACATACATATATGCGCATTAACAAAGTTAAAAAAAATTTCAAACGCCTACTTTTATTTTTCATTTCTTGCTTAAAGAAAAAGACTACTTACGACTAAAAATTAATAAAAAACACACTGCGTACATTGAAATCAGGTCCTTACTCAGCACTAGATAAATTATGTTGCTCTCTGCGTTAAACACTTAAAAACTTGGAAATAAAACATTTATTTAAATTGTTCATATCATTTTCTTTTTTTATTTTCTTACAAACTTTTGTCGCCTTTTTTCTTGTTAGACAATTAAAATGTACATATTTTTCAGTTCAAATAAAAAAAAAATCAATCTTACGAATTTATTTAGATTTGTTTTATTGGAATTCAAGCTTAACTAAGGTTCTAGATTTTTTTATTTTTTACTTTCGTTACTCTTTTTTTTAGTTTAAAAAGATAAATAAAACTAAAGTTGAAGACAAAAGAATAGCTACAAAAAAAAACTATGATACATAAAGATAAAACCGTGTAGGTTCCAATGAGCTGTAAAACAGCTAGATAATTTCTTTTTAAGTAAACCAGCCTTATTCAAAAATAACTTTGCTTTCACAATTAGTTTTTTTTTTTGCTTATCATCATTTTAAGAAAACAGACGATTGTGAAAACTGCATTATATTAAATAATTTTTAAAAACTTGAGTAAATAAAGCTGTAATTGTTTTAATAAAATTTTGTAATGTATTCATATTTGTTGTCATTCTATTTTAAGTAGGAGAGCAGAAAAAGCTTTTTTTTATAGATGAGAGGCAGATGGAACCTTTTTTATAGCAAAAAACTAAGGGAACAAAATTGAAAACTTTTAAACCACATATTTTAAATGTGTGTACAAATGTAAAAATTTTTGTAGAAAGTGCGTGTGAATAAAAATATTTTTATGCTGGTTATATGTAGTTTCCACTTACTATTTTGACCAACTAAAATTTCTATCATATGTGTTGAACCCTAGAAATATTGGGAGATGCATTAGAATTAGAGACGGAGGAGGACAAAGGGTTTTCTTCCGATGAGGAACGTGGCATAGCGGTAACAGACATGGTGGGTACAGCAGTAACTAAATTTGAGCTTCCTATAGCATTATTTGATCCAGAAATGCTAGTTAGATTGGCATTAATGATGGTGGTGGTGGCAGAGGAATTACTTATAACCTCAGCTGTATTTGTTGGTAATGTCAAAACAATATGTCTAAGTGTTACAGCCCAGGAAGTACATTCGTTGGCATGATTTGCTACTAATGATGTGTAGATTTCCATGGCCTCATTGTATGAGCGGCGTGTTACAGCCTGACTTAAACGATAGATTTTTTGTTGTACCCCTGCACTAAGATTACCCGTTTGCCAAAGTTGCTCTATAACACCCAAACGTCGTTCGATCTCTTCTCGCCGTACATTTATTGATTCTTGCACTTGAGGAACTTGTTCCCTCAGACAACGAAAACTTGTTGTCACAGCATCTATGGGTAATGTAACATTTTCCTGTTCACTTGTTGCATGGGGCATTGGATGGACTACAGCCACGGGTTGCATAATAGAGGCTGTTGTGGGTGGTGGTGCTATTGGCAGGCCTACACTTGCCTGATTTGGTAACACTACCGCTGTTGGTTTTGTTGAGGTGGCTGTGGGCGTTACAGTTCCTTGGAGTGGATAAGCTACTCTCTTGTTTAAATTAATACGTGGCCGACCAGGGCCACCGCCTGACGAAGCTGACAAGGGATTATAGGCCAATGTTGGTGGATCATTCCAGCCGGGTGTGCGGGAACCTATAATTAACAGCAAAACATTATTTGTCATAGAAATCTCTTATTTTTTCCATATTTCTTTTCATTTACTATCATTCTTTCTCTATATATCACTAGCCGTGTTGAGTGTTCGTTTTTCTTACCTGGAAATGGTTCACTGGCTGGAGGCATTGCTGTTGGTGGTTCATCGGCCATGTTCTTCTAGTTTAATTTATCGTTAACTACTTAATTGTTTATTATTTATATGAATTTAATGAGTTTTTGCACAACTTTTATATCACTAAATTTTATTTTTACATTAAAAATAAAATCAATTGCTTCTGCAGTGACGTCTCTCTTTTAATTTCTTTTTCTTTTGCATTTCTCTCTTCCACTGACGTTTACAAAATTTTTCACGACTTGCAAATGCTGCTTCTTATTATAATTACAATCAAGCAAAAGTAGTGCTACCACACTATTTTTCAAATTATTGATTTATTTAAATTTTATTACAAAATACAATTATGCCTTGGCCCTTAACTCCAAATTTTAGATTAACTTCTTAATTAATTAGAATAATTTCTACCAATAATCTATATACATATAAGAGTAATATTGGTATCGGTTGTGTTTTTCAATATTTCAGAAAGAGTATTCGATCAAAAGATTTTGTTTCTTAAATATTTGTAAGGGTGTGGGGTATAAGGCTACGTGATACAAATAAATTTCGTTGATAATATCTTTTAGTTCCCAAGTGATGATATTTATTAGGGGTATGTTTAAGGCATCATTGGCGGTTAAGTCAGCGTATTTGTTTTCAAGAACTCCTACGTGTCATGGAGCTCACACTAATTTAATCTTGTGTTGGTTTCTGTAAGAGCATACGGATGTTGTTGACTAAAGGGGTGTTTTGCATTGTGATAATCTATGGTGGCAAATTAGGTTGCGATAATAAATATTCCCATAGCTTCCGCTATAAAATTAAAGTTTAGACAACTGTAAATATTGTTAAATTCTGAATTTATCAACCTGCGTACAAGAAGTACCAGTTTTAATTTGCCAAATATTCGAACGCGGCTTTAAGAGTTTGTTGATAAAATGTAGCTGTCTTTGTTATTTTTGGGAGGTTAATCATGAAAGAAATATATGAAGAATGTTGAAAAACCAGGATGGAGATTCTGGTGATATTTTTATACATTAATTAACATAAATATAAACAATGTTTTTTTTTTATTTTAAGAATTTATTTTAAAACTTAAAAACAAACATAAGCGTTTTTTGGAATCATGGTAAAAATAAAAGTTTGTTTCGCCAACAAAGTCAGCTTCTAAAATATTATTTAAATAATTTACTACTTATAATATTTACAGGTGCCAAGTTTTTATTTTTTAAGAAAAATTGTAGAAATAAAATTATTGCAAAAAAGCAAAGAACGTCGGTGATTAGTGTTGGATGTTAATATCATCTATTTCACTAACAGTTTATTAGGAAATATGGTATAGTGATTGCTTGTCGCTTTATATTATTATTCTTTATCATCACTAGTTTTATCCTGCTCTAGTTATGATAAAAAATAATAATATAAAAAGAAAAGTATAAAAAAAAATTTGTTGTATTAAATTTCGTTTTCACTCATCAAGTGGTAGGAAATATCAATATAGGCGAAAAGCAATCACCATATCCTATTTCCTAATAAACTGTAAGTAAAATATGTATATGATATTTGCATCCAACACTAATCACCGATCAAAGAGTGCTGATGATGAATACCGTAGCTGGTCGGCAAAAACTTACTTTTCAAATTTATATTTATTCATTATCACAAATAAAAAAATTAAATTTCTTTGAAAAATTTAAAAATGAACTTGAGCCAGAATAAAACTAAAATTAATTGTCTTTATATTATATATTCTTTATTTATTAAATTTAAAGCTAGAAAATTGTACATTATATTAAGGGTACCAATGACCGCTTAGCTTTTGATTTGGTACAATTGTACCACAAATCCCAACAGCTGTAGTAATAAAAAAGTAATCGTACCAAAATTTTAGATATTAACGATTGACGTTCATTCAGTGTAGTATGTGATTTTAGTATTTTACTAACTTTCACGACAAGTGCAGAAATAGTGTTTCTAAGCGCTCAATTCGCTGATAAATAATTTATAAACATACATACATATGTATGTTGCATTAACATAGAAAAAAAAACAATTTAAATTAAATATGAGTACATTGGTTTTAATAGCATTTGGCTTATGGGCCATTTTTATGTGTTATTTGCCAAAAATTATTAAACTTATTAAACTTAAACAGTGGGCTGCTAATATACCAGGGCCAACAGTTGGTGAACTAATTGAAAATGACAAAAAAGAAGGTAAGTTTTTGTCAGCAAATTACATAAATAGTCAAAATATGATAAACTATTTTAAAAAAGGAAATAATAATGCATAAGTCTTTGGAACTTAGTTTTATGATTTGCATAATAAAATAGAAAACATTGATAAAATTGCTAGTAGATAAACTTTTTGTTTGTGTTTGAAATATATTTATTCGAAAGAAAATATCGTTGACATTTTGTGGGCCAGGCAGTAAAAGTTAATGCAGTTTTGTAGTCGTAATATTAAAGGGGTTTTTTTTTTTGTAAAATAATAACAGTTTTCTTTGTAGTTTTTTTTTACAGTTTTCAAATCAATCAATATTATTAAATAATGTTTCTATTTGTAGAAGAAGAATGTGTAATGTTTAATCTTAAATCAATTATTTCTTTCTAACTATACATACATGGATATTCTTTTTAGTTTCCATATTTATAGCAAAATAAATAGAAAAATTTACAATAAATTCTTTGTTTGTAACAGGCATCAAAAACTGTTATTTTTGAATTATTTAAAGAATTATCACATGAAATCACAAAATGTTAACAAAAATTGCCAAAACGCAACAAATTGACATAAGAAATCATATAAA
>NDXZ01138102.1:7019-22912 GCA_003055125.1 Paykullia maculata | reverse complement strand
GTTTGCCTAAATACCGTACGCAACACATTACATAAATACAATTACTATGGACGAGTTGCCAAAAAAAAAACACTATTAGCCTAAAAAATAAAACAAAAGAATTAAATATGCGAAGGAGTACTTATTTTAAACAGAAGATTTTTGGAACACAGTAATTTGATGCAAACCATCTTAAAATATGTTTATATTAATAGTTATAATTATTTTAAGGTTATGTTTACTGATGAAAGCAAATTTAATTTACATGGATCGGATGGCAAGTTGTTTGTGTGGCGTAAACCAAATACTGAATTTGACCATAAAAAAACAAAAGCCACAGTTAAGCACGGAGGAGGCTCTGTAATGGTTTGGGGCTGTATGTCAAGTGCTGGAGTAGGCAATTTGCATTTTATTGACGGTAAAATGGACAAATTTGTCAACCTCAACATTTTAAAACAAAACGTAAAGAAAAGTGCAGAGAAATTGGGTATCGGAAACAACTTTGCCTTTTATCAAGACAACGATCCTAAGCACACATCAGGAGTTGCAAAGCTTTGGTCGATCCATAACTGCCCCAAACTTATTAAAACACCTGCATAGAGACCAGACTTAAATGTAATTGAGCATCTTTGGGAGGAATTAGCTAGAAGAGTGTATAAAAAAAAATTTAACACCATAGCTCAGCTAAAAGAAGCTTTACTAGAAGCTTGGAACTCTATAGAGCCGGAAGTCTGCCAAAACTTAGTTAAATCAATTCTAAAGCGCTTACAGGCAGTTTTGGATAACAAAGGATATGCAACTAAATATTGATTTGTTTTTTTTTTTAATTTTTGCCATTGTTACTATGCTTTGTCCGATTATCCATTGAACGAAAGAAATTGAATTGTTTTTATTTTTCTATTAAAATTTACCGTTATAATTATAAAAGATGTTGTTTTTTCTATTGTTCGGATAGATAAGTATGTAGAGCATTAATATTAGTAAAAATAAATAATATATTTAGGAATTTTGTGTAATCTTGAACACAATCATATCAGACGAACCTCTTGTCCGATTATGCGATGGAGTCACTGTATGTACATTAAGATTATTTAAACTTTTCTTTAATGGTTATTTTTCGTTCGTATATATTATTTTTCTAAAAATGTTCACAAATTTATTAATATTTATTGCTAATTGCCATATCAAAATGTGTTTGAGTTTAAATTATTCCTCAACCACTGTTTTAATCTATATATCTTGAAACTCCTTTCTATGATTAAGACAAGCATTTAAACACAAGCACGTACCCATTTCATCACATTCATATATGTATGTACATATGTATGTACAAAGACATGTCTACATACATAATAAATTAATTGCATATTTCGGTATTTGTACAGGTGTTACTAAAGGCAACAAGAACAAAACTAGCAACAATATTTTAAACGACAGCAATAACAATAAAAAGGAGTTGTTACTCTTGAACAAAGTTGCAACAAGTTTGTATTATGAAAATGTTAAAAACAAAGTTGCAAAAAGGAGGGGGGTGTACTACAAAAAAAAACGTAAAGGAGAAAATTTACATTTTGGCATGTTATTTACCAAAAAGAAAATTTAAGTTTCAACTCTACTTATAGTAACACGACAAAACTTATACTTCTGAGCTCTTACACGATTTTTGAACATGATTTTTATAAAATAAATTATTACATTCTATTATTTCACAGTTTTAGTGAAAGAGAGCAACACATACATACATGCAAACACCCTGCAAAATACTTGCATTTTTATGAAAATAATAAAAATAGAGTTTGAAAGCATTTTTCTTTTTGTTAAATATTTTGTTTTTTTTTGTGGTATTTCCTTAAGCTTACACTGACATTGAATCCTGCAAAACGGACAACAATAAATCGAAAGTGCAAGAACTAAAACGTAAACTGAACTCTGTATTCTTGACCATGTTTTTTTCAAGTAAACAATAGGAAAGTAAACCTTTTTTATTTTATAACTAGCTGAGAGCCCCGGCTTCGCACGGAAGTTATTTACTAATGAAAAAAAAAATTAGAAATGCGTTTTGCGAAAAAATATAAGTATATCTATATTTAAGTATTTTAATTAAAACACATCAATATCAGTACACAATTATTGCCTAAAATTAGTTTAAAATTAAATTATATTTTTAGTATAATAATAGATACATTTATTAATTTAGCAAAAAGAAAAACAATATTTTTCCATGAAGAGATCTTTACAAAGACTTTATAAGTATTGAACATTAAGCTTTTAACTGCTAATAAAAAAAGATTGGTCTTGATTTGAATTTGTTTGGTGTATTTAACGTAAAGCTTGATGGTTAACAATATTTTTTGCTGTTCTATCAGGAGAGAAAATAAAAAGAACTGATGGTTTGCCGACTACGACGCTACGTACAACTGACCGTGGGAAAAACACTGTGACTCTAGGTTTAGCCCACACACTTTTTAAGATTGTCCCTGAAATTTATTAATCGTCATTACTGGTGGCATTTTTTCAAGAAATAACTAAAATCGATTGAATAGGGCTTTTTTTGTTATTACTATTATAATTTAAAATTATGAATACACAAAATTAAACTTTGCAAATATATAATTTGCTCAAAAAATTGATATCGAATAAGTGTTTTATATGTCCTTATATATTTTTAATTAAAAACCGAGGGTCTTCCTCCGAAAACTATAAAAGAACATAGAAATTCAATTCCGAAAATAATAAGTTCTTTATTATTATTTTTTTTATTATATTACTTATTTAAAGAAATATAATTTTTCCACGCACAAAAGGTAACATACAAATCTATTAAATGCTATGGATTGAGTAAAAACTTTAAGAATAAACAGTATGCAAATAAATATTTTGAAAAAATCAAAAATCGATTATACATACAAAAAATAAAAAATTGATTATATATGTGAAATTGACATAAAAAGCACTACTTTTTTGAAACTTTATTATTTAAATTTAATAAATATGCTTATGGCGTTTTTTTATATTTACTATTAAATATTTAATCTGCTGGGCAATTTGGTTTATCATTAGAATTCGAGATTTTAAACTTTAAAAGGTAATTTTAATGGGTCTATTTGAATAAACCCTATGTTCCTTATAAGAACTACAGGAACATTTTTAATAAATATATATATATATAGAAGAGTAGTGTATGTATATGAAAAAACACAGAAATTCGGACTGACACAATCAATAGTTGAAACACGTATATGTTAAAAAAATTTTTTTTGTCATACTGTGCCCAATATATTTTCATAAGATAACTAATTCATCAACACGCGCTGTTTTGTTTATACAATAATATTTCAATTTAAAAAACTCCCAAGTTGTAAAACTTACTCACCTGAAATTAAGAAAATTTAAGGAAACTACACAAAAATTGTTTGAAAGAACATTACATATACGTACATTAATATGTGTAATTATAACCACACTTAAGATATTGACTATCACGGACTAAAATAAACACAGTTAAAAAAAACAAGGTAATATAGGAAAAATGAGAAGCGAATAGAAGGTAATTTTTATATGATTTTTTTCAAAAACGAATCTTTTTTTTATCAAATTCGTACATAAATTGCAAGGTATCTGACTCTAAAATATCTCTATTTATGTATTTTCTTTTTATGGGCGGTGCCACACCCCACATAAATAAGGAAAGTTATATTATATTTAATGGTACAACGGTTGGATACAAATGATAAAGCAGATCTCAATACTTTTAAAGTAATTTATTTGAGTTGTAGAGTAGCCCCTTTATATAGTTTTGTCGGTTTTTGTATAAATAAGCCTACAGATATCAAAGAGAGTTACGCTTAGTTTAATATGGCATCATAAATTATATATTTCTGGCATTAAATGTATTTGAGTTGTATGGGCGGTACCACACCCCCTGACCCGATCCTAACAATTTTTTGCTTGAATAGGCAAATTGGTGTAAGATATAGTTCTACAAAGTTTTGAGATGAAAGATTTAACAGTGCTCTTTACATATCATAAAATGTATTTAAAATGTGTGGGAGGTGCCACGCCCCTTATTTTTTTCATACAAACCGTCTCTTGAAAATTGAAAACCAAACAAAAAAACTTCAGGCAAATCGATCTAGCCGTTCTTAAGTGATGCGATCACATACATGAACCATTTCATTTTTATATATATTCAGATTTCCTAAGAACTTTGTACTGTTGCCTTGAATATGAAGAATATATAGTTTTGCATAAAAATACCAAGTCATTTCTTGTGTTAAATGTTTTCTAGACATTTTTGCATTTTCAAGTTTTATGGTCATGGCATGTCGTTTGCAAATAGCTAATGTCTACAGATTATTGTTGGTTTTTGTTATAATTTATCATAATATTTTCTTATTTCTTTTTTAGTTTATATGGCCTACAGCGTGAAATTGCATTTAAAGAGAAATTAGTTTAATTTGTTTTCACATGAATTAAAGGAATTCATCTAAAATTGTATGATTAATAAAGGATCATATTAAAATATAATTAAATAGACTCTCTTTTTCTTAGTTTTAGTTGAGGTTTATTAATATTAAGTTACAAATAATATTAATCATACGGCATCGTATATGAAAATTAGAATTTATTGTGAACATTTTAATACACCTAAACCTTTACAAAAAATTTTAATTTTAATCATTAAAAATAATATTAAAACAACAGTATTATATTGTTAAAAGGTATGTCTTGCTTAAAGTAAATCATAGGAAACGTCAGGTTATAAAAATGTTTTTTAAACAAATCATTATTAAGGTTTAGATTTCTTAATATTTAACTGAAATATAATCAATCTCTTTAACGTTTAAAAAAAGCTACAAACGCAATACAGCTACTTCTATCACCACTTCTAATTGAAATCGCAACAATGGAGGAAAAGTTGGGAAAATTCTGTTTAGTTCTATGCCCCTAAGAAAGATACACAAAAAGAGATTTTTTCATAAAACATAATTCATGTTTCTTACAATGTGATAAGCACTAAATGATGTTTTTGTTAATTAATTTGCTTCAATTAAAATTTAATTTCAAGAAAGTTGCCTTATATTTATAGAACTTATGAAAAATATTATAAAAAAATTGTAATAAATATTACTCATACGTTTTGTTGTAAAAACAATTTGTTTCTAGTCCCGTGAAATAAAAAATTTTTAAACATTTTTAGCAGCAATAAAAAATTTGCCATAAAACATAGGCAAATTGCTTACAAATTGTTCCTTAAGTTTAGCTTCACGTTTAAAACTTGTATTGCCTTTGGAGGCTAATTTTGTGTTTCACAAAACCCTTAGTTTTTTTTATTAATTTTTTTCGTTTTTAATTGTAATTTTTTCATTTCAAATTATTTAACCAACTTTTTGTTTGACTACTCAGTTTAATTGTTCACTTTTTTATCTAGATTTTGCTAAAAACCTTTAACGTTAATGTTTGTTACAAAACTTAACACCCTCATTGTTTTTTGGTATTATTTTTTACTACAATAAATTAAAAAAAGACAAAAACAACATTAAAAAAACATTTAGAAATGAATGACCAATCTCACACTAAAAATTACTTAAGAAGTTTCATGGATAAGAACTGTGATTTGTTTGATGAACAGTTTTCCCTTGAAATTAGTTTTTTTGTGGTTTCTTTTAAAGTGTTTTGCATGATTTTTTATTGCCACTTTAGTACTTCTTCCCTGGTAATGTCACATTGCAATTTAACTGCTGCTTTTCTAAACATTGATTTTTAACCTTTTTGTTTTTCCTAAATCTTTTTATTTTTTTTTGATTTCATTGGTATGTAATGGTTAACAGCATAAAGAGAGAAGAGTGTTATATCATGTTTGAATTGATATGTTTGAGAATAAAAAAAAGAAGGGGGAAAACAACTTGAAGTGTATAAATATTACTTTATCGAACTTAATAGCATGGCAAAGACATTTTTTTGTTGTTATGCATTAAGGGAATAAATTCTTTATAAAATGTCATGGCTGCTACAAAGAGGATAAAAAAAAAGTTAAAAAGAGGAAATAATAAAAAATAAATAAAGTTTTATTTATAATCTTTTAAGAGAACTTCTGAAAAATTTTCAATTTAAAGAAAATGTTTGAGAATTGTTTTCTTTATGAAATAATCTGTATAATAAGGTCTAGTCTAACAGACTGAAAAACGCCTTAGACTAACTATTTTGTATAGTCTTTATTGTTATGAATAGTGTTGTCGGTGCTATTTTGTGGTCAACTGTACAAACTTTTCTTTTAGGAATATTGGCACAAGCTATTAAGAAATAAGCCATTTTTCTCATTCATACGTTAAGGTGTCCAAAAATATGAATTTGCTTATTTGATCAACGAAAGCTTATTCTATTAAAAAAAATGGTGAAATTGAAAATAATAAGTCCTAAATCATTTAACATTTAATAAAATTTAAATTTGTCTCCTTTTCATTGTATATTTAAAAGTATTTCCTATTTCCATGTAGCATATCTAACAATGTAATTTGTAATACGACAATTCTGAAAACATGCTTCAATTTAAATGGAGTTGTGTAGCACTTTAAACATATAAATTTTTGTTTGAACTCACTCAGAAAAAAAAAATTTTTATAATAACAAACATACAAAATACATTAATGTAAATAAGAAAAAGAAAATTTGTAAATTTAATTTGATAACGCAAATAAAAAAACTCCTAAAAGTACTTTAATCATCCCTTATTCTATTTCAGTCAATACTTTGAGAATATGAAAGTGAAAAAAAGAAAAAAAATATTACAACACTTGACAACAAAATAAGCTGATTGTAAACAAATTGTGTTTTTAATGTGGAAAATTGTTTTATTTGCCCCCAAAAAGCATTAGACCTCCTGGCGTTCCATCATCAATCTTAAAAAATAACTAAATGGTGTATAAATGTCGATGTAAAACATTTTTTTTGATTTTATGCAAATTTCATAACACCCGCCTTTCATACATAACACATTCAATGCCAAACAAAACCAGCCTATTTGTATGCTATAAAAAAATCACGCATTTGTAAGAGTTATGTTAGAAGAGGAGAGCCCCTCTCCAATCGTCTCTTAAAATGCGTTGATACTTGTATACCAGGGTTGGAAAATGGAATATTTTTTTTGATAGCAAAAGTCCTTTTTTAATTTAAAGATACAAAAAATGAATTTTTTAAAAAAGTTTAAAATTAAAAATAAATTAAATTTTTTTAATTTAGGAAAAATCGTTAAGACTAATTGCTACAATAAATCGACTGAAAATAATATTTTTCTAAAAAAATTTCTGTTAATAGATTTTCAATTGAAAATTATGAATGACCATCAAACTTAAAATGCAGCAATAGTTTGATTGTCCAAAAATCGAAATGTGTTTGATTTTATTATTTTTTCCTATTTTGTTGGGTGATTTTGTATAACTTGAAAAGTTTGGTTGTGTTCAATAAATATCGTATATTTTTATAAATACAAAAAATTTCAATTGCATTAAATGGTTATTTGTAATACAATTTTGAAAAACTAAGACAATTATTTTATAAGAAAAAAAAAAACAAATTTATATAATAATTTTTTTATATTAAGATGTTTTATAAAAACAATTTTTTGTGTGAAATCAAAATCTGCGAAATACAGTTTATAAAGCATATATAGAGTATGGTCACCTTAACCATGTTTTTGTTATTTGCATGCTAAAAAATATATATACTCGTATACCAGTTACTTTGAAATTTCTTAAGTAAATCTAAATGTATGTTTTTAGGCAATAAATTTTAAATAAGTAATTTTAAATATAAAAAATAAAAATCGACCTTACATTGTAAAAAACAATTTTAATCATTCCCATTAAAATATATGTGTGTTTTTTAATAAAATTTTATATAACTTAAATATTTTATATAAAGAAATGTTTCTTTGATAATAAATAAAGCATTGTTAGATGACTTAAGATTTCAAAAAAAAGAAATTCGTTTTTCTTATTTTGTAAATTTTATATTTTTACGTCAATTCGTATTATTCAGAAGTGCCATCAACTCTTCCATCTCTGTTACAAACATTGAATGAAAGTAAATGTTACAATAAAAATGATTAATGATTGTTGAGGGGAAAATTAAATAAAAATTTTAAATTCTTTAGCAAAAATGTTCATTCATATGTGATTGTTTGCTTAGAATTTTTAAAGATATGATTTAGTTATTTGTCATAACATTTTATTTATTACCAATATCTTTTGTTGAACTTCTGCTTAAAAAAACATTATATAACTTGTGTAAGTATATATTACCCCATATGGTTTTTTTGTCTTATGGGACAATTTTATTCGTTGTCTGATTTATTTAAACTGTTGCAAAATCTGTTAAATTTATAAACAATATTCTAACATATGTTTTATTTCAAATATTTACATAAATAAAAAGAATTTTTTTTTAAAAGAATACTGTCCTTCTTTAGTAAATTTTTTGATTAATTTTATTTTAAAAATTAATTCTACTTTTTTTTTAATTTTTATTATATATTTTTTTAAAACAAGTTTAAAATAAAAAAAAAAGAAGATTTTTTTTTTACACGACATTGAAATTTTTTAAATGTTATACTAAAAGTTCTTGATTAAAATATTACTTTTAAACATTTATTTTTTCCTTTTAAGCCGCTTTAGCCATAAAAAACGCTCAATGAACATTGTTATGACTGGTGCTGTTCAAAAAATATTTACATTTCCGTTTCCTTTAAAAATAACGGATATTAAAGTTTTTGCAAACAAATCACATATTTATTTCAATGACAACTCTTTAATTTAAACATAAAAAATCTTAACAATATTTGTTTGAAAACAACAACACACATTTGTAAATTTTAATAAATGCCCCAAGATCGGGATATTTTTGAACAAAATCAGATGCTTAATGTAGTTAAAAATACATAGATTTTACTCTTAGTGATATGCTTTATCTCTTCTGAGCAACAAAAGTATAATTACTAAAATACTAAAAAGAAGCCAGAGTAAATGATAACAAAACAGCATTTTTTGCTCATTAAATATTTATTATCCAAAAATTGTTTTTGTTGCTGTAGCTCTAGCAGGCGTGGGGACTTTTGAAACTTAAATAATTTATTAGTTAAGGAAATTTTAAGGAAGTTTCAAAGAAGCTTAAAAAACTATATAAACTGGCTGTTTTCGAAGTATTCATTTGAAAATATATTTCAATCGCAGTCTATTGAGATGTTTGATATTAATCGAAAGCCTACCACTTAAACTTCTCCCCCTGCCTCTTTTGCAGCACTGTTATAATGAGAAATGAAGAGATGCGTGTTATAAACTATTAAGAAAATTATTGTTGGGTTGTTTATTTAAGCGACCAGACATCTTTTTGTCTACTGTGTATTGACTTTAGATCAGCAAAGAAATTTGTACAAACAAACTTAGTATTAATAAATATTTAAATAAATTTAAATTTAATTGAACGACTTAAACTGGGCAACATTTGTTTTAAATAAGTTTAAAGCCTAAATGTAGGCAAAATTAAGGGATCATATTAAAACTAAAATTTTTAGGATTAATCCTTTTTAGAAGAAGAAATCAATATTTTAATTAAAAAAATATAATAAAACCATTTTTTTTATTTATTTGTTTAATTTTTACTAAAGAATTTCATACCAGACATATTAAACTAAAAAAAAACTCTTTCTATACATTTTTTTCTTATTCTAGTCATTTAACTTAAGGCCCTTCAATTACACTTAGAATAACAATTACATATGCGAATGTGTGTGTGTTTATAATACCAACACACATTAAACGAAAATTGTATGTCTTTATAATAAAGTTCTCCCAAAATGTTGATCGAAAAAAAAATACAATCATTTTAAATTCAAAAGAACTAATTGAACGTTACTATATTCAGAAATAAAAAAAATTATTAACAATTATGGCCGATTATGCTTTATAAGTGTAAAACACTGACGAAATACACCCTTAAATGTACTCTTCAATAAAAATAAAAAAAGACTTTAACCTCCTTTGTGCGTTACAGCCACAACAAAAACTTTGGTTTTTTTTTTGTAATTGAGTCTCTAAACTCTTACTGTCTGTTTTAAGAAAATAAAAACAAAATTTCATGTAAGAATTTTTATTAAAAACAAAAATTAATTTTCGTATTTTATTGTTATTTTTCATATTATTTCTCACGTGAAATTTTGTTTTAGTTTTCTAAAAACAAACAGTTAATTAGTTAAAAGGGAAAATTCGTTAAAAAGAACATTTTAGGAATCTGTCTTGTAACTAAACTTTTATTAAGTAAAAATATTTTTGAAAACATAAGTTTTTTCAAAAGTATCCCACAAAAAAAAAAAACAACTAAAACATTTTCTATTAAATAAAATTATATGGAAAAATCAAAATTTCCTATAAAAAAAAACCTAAAAAAATTTCTTTAATAAGAGATTAAATCAAATATTGTACATTTGGAAAAGTTTTTTTTTTTAAATAAATTTTGCAAATTTTTTATAGAGATTCCTTTACTTTTTTGTTTTACTTAAAAGTTTACAGCAAAAAGCAGAACAAATTATTAAAAAATTAAACAAAAACATTTATGTTTAAAAAATTTTATATTAAAAAAAATTAAAAAAATTTGTCAAATAATATCTAAAATCTAAAATTGTTTATCCCCGTCGATACGTTGTGTTCTACTGTTCATATAGAATCGCTTTTATATTTTTAGTTGAAAATATTTGTTTATATGCATATGTGTGTGTGTGTGCGTGTATGTGTTTGTTTGTTTGTCAGGAACCTATAAATTTTAATCACCGCTTATGATACACGTTTCTGTAAGTAATTGTCAATCAGTGGGTCCATAGAAAATCGAAAATTCAAAAAAAAAGAACAAAAAGGAAAAATGTTTATTATACAGTTCCTGATAGCCAACCTCCCCCCGCACCAAACCAATAACAGTGTTGATGAAGATGATGAAATTATGACTGACGACGCATTAAATACATTTTAGTATACTTGTACACACACACATTTGCTAATACATTAAGGCCTTTAAAATGCGTAACTAAAATAAAATGTACTAAAAATAAAAGGCCCTTACCTATTCGGTGAACATATGGAAGCAAAAAAGTACTTTTATTGCATTTTCTGAAAACAGAAGTATTTTACCTTTTAATGATGTTCATGTTATGTCATGATTATGTGATGCGTAAAATTTGTGACCGTTGTTGCTGTTTTTTTTCAAACAGTCAATCATATATTATAAGAAATAAGTAAAGATGCCAAACAGAAAATCTCGAAGCCTAGGGTTTTTGAATTAAGTCCTGAAATATTTATTCAATTTATAAATGTGTAAAGTTCGATAGCGCGCCAAAAATTAAGTGAACCACTTTAACAACTAAAGATATGGTGTGAACTCAGCTATTGTGAAGTATCACTGATATATTCTCAGTGACATTGTAGCGTGTAGCGAGCAGCAAAAAGTTTTTAATAAAAGAATTAAAAGAAATATGAATTTTTGTAAAAATACATTTTTGACTTTCCAAGGTACCATTTTTATTTAAAATGAAAATACAAAATATATTTGTACAGTTATTATCTCATCTCTCTCTTAAGTAATAAAATGCAAACGATTACAATTGTGCCGTGAATATAAACGGGAGTGTAAAGGAATGAGTCTACTGGAAAGCAATGCAGAGGGAGGAAGTTGGGAAACAAATCAACTAGAATTTCTGCCAGTAGTTGAAAAAGTAATTGGATTGAAATGTAGATTACAAATTAAATGCATTTTTGTTTGGCAAAAAATACTAAAATTTCATGTTCAGTTTAACTTTAATTGAGCTTAAAACAAGCAAACATACATACTTACACACGTATACTTATACCATTGGGATTTTCATGGGTGCCCAAGTGTACACACATATGATGATTGTATATATTTTTATTTGATGTCTATCAAAACAATTTGTTTTTGACATTCTACTTATCGTTCGAAAATGTTTATTATTTATACTGATATATGCATGTTTAGTTGGTTTCCTATCAATTTCGTAGCAAAAACGAAATCAAATTATCTACTAAACTCTTTAAAGAAAATTTAATTTTTTTAAAAGGGAAAATTTATCGACAAATCACACAAATAAAAAAAATGTTCAAAAAGAAAAATTTTGAAAATTAAATCAAAATTTGTCAGACAATTTCAATAAATAAAAAAAGAGGAAATTTACCGAAAATGTTTAAAATAGAAAAAATTTATTCTAACTTTTTCATAAGAAAAAATGGAACATTTTCTATGGAGACAATTTTTTTTTCAAAAATACACAAACATTTTATTAAAATTTTTTTTAATAAAAAAATATTTAAGAAGAAGTGTTAAAACTTTTCTGTTTAATGAAAATTGATTGAAATTAAAAAAAAAAAAATATTTTTTTAAACCTTTTTGCAATTGAAGAAAATAAAAGTATTCAACTAAAATAAATTTATCAACATTTTGTGGCAACATTACAAATCATGTAAAATTATTTTATGTATATGTATGTAATTATATAGAATTTTTAAAAGATTTCGTCAAGTGCTCCTCTAATGTTATTCTAGTGGAATTCCTTGTTAAGAATTAATGCTTTTATTTTACCAGTACACTGTCTATAGACAACAATTTAATTGAAAAAGTAAATAAAAGAATTAAATGATATAATACCCAATTGCTTGGGATTATATATATATATACATATGTACACAGTGGGAGGCAAAAGTGAAACTGAAGAGCAACATTAAAAAATGTTTAATAAAAAATGATCTTTTTTTATTAAAGAAAAACAAAACAAATTTTTTAAGATAATATTTTTTTAAAAGATTTTCTTAAAAGATATTCTAAAACTTTTTTCGCCCGCTATTACCTTTATAATATCAAAAGTTTATATAAAGCAAATATAATTTATAGAATTACAAACTAATGATTGGCTGCAATAAAAAAGAAAAATCAATTTTTGGGATTTATTTCGATATGTGTGTGGGCGTGTGTGTGTTTGTAAGCCTCAAAATAGGCAACAAAATTCTTTGGCTTAGTAGACTTAATAGCGGATAATATTTTTGCAAAAAACTGCCAGTAGAATAAGGAAGTAATATAAAAGTGACATTAGTACTAATGGTAATACATATATGGCAAAGAAATAAAAACAAAAAGATGGGAAAAATTATGAAAAATAATTTAATCAAAATTATATATAACATTTATTTCTAAGCCTAAAAGAATTCGTATTAGTGATTTGGTTTAAGTTTATATACTTCAAAGACTAAGTAAAAGAGTTGAACGATAATGTTTTTAAAAATACTTTTTGTCAAATAAAATAAATGAAGGATAATAAGAGCGAAAAAAAACAATTACAAGCTTAAATCAATTAATTAAACTGCATTTTTGTTTGTGTGAGGGCGTATGAGTTGTAATAATTATGCTTTAATTAAAAACTAACCCCGATATGTATAATGAAAATTAAGCCACAGCTTTTACACTGCTTGTTATGAGCTGCCAACTAGAATGCCGTTTTACGTTAGAAGTTCTTTAACAAAATGTTAATGTATAATACACTTTTATCGGCTGCAAAATTTAAAAAAATCAGCTCTGAAAATTATTGTGATGCAAAAAAATAGCCAGGAATTTAGCAAAGACAATAACTATATTGTGTATTTTCTTTGATTTTAGCTAAAATCATCTCTGGTTTTGTTATATCGAATTTTCCCACCAGTATTAACTGAACAGCTGTTTTATACAAGTTGGCAAAAATTTGGCAGCTCACCATATCAAGACTTAAGCACTTTGCTATCTACTGTTTGTAATTGTATTAAAATTCAACTCTGTTCTAGCTTCAAGCCATTTTTTCATTATACATATGTCCATAAGTGTCTTTACTTTGCAATTAAAATTTAAAGATTCATAGATAAAAGTAATTTCGATAGCCAAGAAAATAAAAAATAATTAAAAGATTTTATAAAATTTTTTGAGAGCCTCCGCTATTTAAAAATTATAATTTTTTGTTTTTCCAAGCAACATTCAATTTACATGGCCAAGTGCATTATTCTACTTTTTTTTAAAGAGAGCTTAAAAGAGTACAACATAATTACAGGATTATCGAAAAGTCAATAATTTGAAATAATCCTTAAAAATATATTTTCTCTTGTAAACTTTTTTTGTGAAAATGTTTACAAATTTATGAATATTTATGAATTTTAATTTGTATAAATTGAAAAAAAAAAATTCTTAAATACATGTTATAATCCCTATACAAACAAGCTTTCAAATTATTTTTATTAATAATAAAAAAACAAATAAAAACAAAAAATTGAATGCAATGCATGGCATGACATTATTGAATATTAAAAAAATACGCTTCATTGATTGCATCCATACAGATGTAAATGTATTTACATAAGTGTTTGTAACTGTAATAAAAATAATAATATATGAAAGGAAATATGTAGTAAGAGTTGATGTATGCTAATGAAGGAAAATGCATATGTATGTGTATGTGTATGTGTATGTATTTGTTTTTCGAATTTATGAAGAGTGACAGATAAAGCCACAACTAAATGTTATACATAGTCATTTGTAAATATTTCATTGAAAACTAGAGTGATGGACACCGGTTACATGTTTAACGTGCATTCTGGTGCTTGATCATGATTTAGAAAAAAGATAATTTGTTTTTAAATTTGGTTCTGTCTCACCTTAACATTTTTAAATATGAAAAGCAAGTTCCAGTTGCTATTTCTATAAAATTGTAAAAAATTTACATTCAATAGCAGTTGTACCGATGAGAAAAAGAGTGCTGACGATGATATCGTAGCTGGTTTCGAAAATGCATTCCACTCGGCTGATATCATATGACATATGAAACAGAACTTTTAAAATAAAATAAAATTCTCAATATATCACAATTTCAAAAATGTATGGAACTTTAGGCCAAAATTCAAATTATTAATAAATTTAAAGATTAAAAAGTTCAACAAATAATAAATATATTTGGCTAATTCACAAGGTCTCATGAAATCATATGTCCTATAATAATAGCATGAAAAAATAAGACTGTTGTGAACGACCCCTCATATCTTAGTGTGATATTTCAAGTGTAAATCAGCTGATATAAAACAAACAAAACAATTATAAAAATTTGCGACCACAATGTCGAAAATTAAAAAAACTAAAATAATAGATGGTTTGTGCGAAAAGTATATTTTGGACGTTGTAATGGTTAACTCAAGTGAATAAACATTAAATCAAATTTACATTTTGCCACAAACTTTAGTAGAAATTTTAGTTGAAAAATAAAAATAAATAAAACAACTGATTGGCAGAGAGCTGTGCCGGCCACTTTTATCGGCGGAGGCGACTTGTAGAAAAATGTAGAAAAATGGCGGCCTTGTTTAATTTTTTGGAACAAGACCTTTTTAGCGTATGTCGGTGGCTGCGGCTCCCAAAATTTATTCGAAACTTAGCGTTTCAGAACATCTAGCTTTTGTACGTATCTAGGAGTATGGCGCAGGGGTCTGCTGATTGGATATGACAACACAATAAACATACCATACAGAGTAGTATTATAATAGGACATATTTTGTTTGAAAAGCAACAACAATTGGGGGATTCACAAGCCACTCATATGACAGCATGTTGTCTTATGTCATAAAAATTTAAAATGGTTTAAGTTCTTTGTTATGTAATTGTCGTAAGTATTTTGCTGGCTTAAGTGTCATCATTTTTTTTCACCCTCGTGAGAGTGAATAATCAAAAAACCATCTCTATTTTTATAAAACAGTTTGTATGAGTTTGTAAATCTCCATGTGAATGTATGTATCTATATGTAAAATATGAAATCACCACATGTCATCTAAATATTAAAGATCAATGCTTGACAAAAA
>NDXZ01138101.1:1059-12147 GCA_003055125.1 Paykullia maculata | reverse complement strand
TAAAATTGTATATTTGTACATATTGGCGATTTTTGGCGATATATTTTTGCGTATTTGGCGAGGAAGCTCCAAAAATAAACTGGCAACACTGATAATGAGTTATGTAGGTTCATTCAATCAATTGGATATTTTATTTATTAAAAGCAAGTAGTTATATAATAAAGTATTGACGCATATAATCCCTGATTTATAATCTTATATTTACTTAATAACATTAAAGTAATGACTTAACAAAATCCCTATTTGTAATCTCTATTTACAAAGCAATGCAAGTTTTTGCTGTTATTTGCATACATATTTTTTTAAAACGATTTGATTTCTTTGCCGATTTCGATAAATGTCGAAAGCAGTTACATACTGTTTGGATGCTCGTTTATTTGAATCTTTGTACTTCAATTATGCAAAAACCAGATCATTATCTGGTATAAGCACCAGTGAATTGCAGCATGAAGACAGCATGAAACTAACAACAAACTTTAAAAATTTTAAATTTTGATAATTTTTTTTTAACAAAATAAACGAAAAATTACTGCAATTCGCTCAATTTGCTAACCCTGAAAAAATTCATAAAATAATATTTTTTTAATAAATTAAAAACAACTTGTTGTTCCCCATGTCTTGTAAAAATATGAGAAGTTAAAAAACTATATTCACCCTCTATGATTTGTACAAGCCAAATTGACAGAAAAGTGACGCTATGCGTAAACAGATTATTAAGAAGTCATTACAATTAGTTTGAATGTGAAGAACATGCAAAGCATACTCATGGACCAATATGCAAAAACTAATTTGTTTGTCTTTAGGTTTCTTAGTTGCTGATTTATTTCTTATTTGATAAAACAAATATTTATATTTTCTTTTTTTTTGAAATATTCTCCCCTTTTTAACTTACATTGTTACACATGTATTTAAAAA
Organism: Paykullia maculata; assembly: GCA_003055125.1. Taxonomy (NCBI): domain Eukaryota; kingdom Metazoa; phylum Arthropoda; class Insecta; order Diptera; family Rhinophoridae; genus Paykullia; species Paykullia maculata. Next base: position 11,232 of record NDXZ01138101.1, on the reverse strand, counting down.
AAATATAGGTTTAGTTAACAACAAATGACAAATATTTTGTCTTGTAAAATATATAAACATTGTTTCTTCAAATTATTTGCACAAAACAGTCAAACATTTACACATAATTTGCAATTAAAAATCATAAAAGAAATATTTCTTACCGGTTTTTTCCTTAATTTCACATAAAACAGAAAATAGTGCCGGTTTCATGCGATGACAGTTTAGAGTATGTTTTCGAGCTTGCGCCTCATCCAACGATTGTTCGGATATACTCATTATTTGTTGTAAAATTTCACCTATATCCTTCTGTTTGCGTACCTCATTTTCATTGCCTGCATTTTGCCCATCATCTTGTCCCGGCATACCATAACCTTGTGGTGCCATCATACCACCCGTATGAGCCATCATACGATTCGGATCTTCCATGTTTACTGTTGTTGTTAAATTATTCAATCACTGATTTTAATAAAACCAATACAACAATAAAACGCAGCTGAAATTTTATAAAAATTAAATTATAAACCAAATAAAAAAGGGAGCTTTTCTTAAGGTATTTCACAAAATTAAAATAAATACACACATAAAACACACGGTACTGCCACAAAATATGCGTTCAACCCAAACAATGATTAAATTTAAACTGTGCTGTTGAGTCACTGTATTAAACGTTTAATCCAAAAAAAACTCTAAGAGCAATTGAAATACTACTCTCGCACAAAGAGAGTTGTGATATAAAAATAGATTCCAATAAGATTAAAATAATTTTGAATAACAATAAGGACAACAGGTTACTTGTATTTTTAACAAACAATTCTATGTTGTTTTTCATATTTAATTCAAGTGTTATTTGAAATGTTGAAACGCGTGTTGTAATGTTTTATTTTCTATCTAAACTTAGAATTTTTGTTTTAAAGAAAAAAATTGTATCTACCGGTCATCATATTAATATTTAATATTTGTATTTCTGGTTTAAGCTAAACATACATCTAAGTGTATCTATATATAAAAAGATGAAAAAAATTTGTTTGTATGTTTGTATTTTATAGCTGGCCACACTGTCGGACCGATTTTTTTGAAATTTTTACAGCATGTTATTGATAGTCACAAAGGAACAATAGGCTAAAACTTTGGATGCCACGCCCTATAATTAACTAACTATTTGCGTCATCATCGTACAGCCCAAACGCATGAAGTTAGGAACATGAAATTTTGACTGTGGGTTTCTCTCCCGTGGTATAGATCCATTTAAAGGGATTTTTGGAAATTTAAATATTTAATTTCTAAACCAACCAAGATAGAAACAATATCGTATCCTACTCAAAAAATAAGCGGACAGGTGTCTGGTACTTTTTTAAAATTTGGTGTCTAGGGGTAAATATTATATTTTGGTACTTTTTTAAGGTCCTTTGAACTTTTAACCAATAAACATAAAAATTTTATTTTAACTGTATTCGTCACATCTCCACAAAATATGAACACATTTTTGGTACTTTTTGGAAATTCAAACTTATGAAAACGTACCAAAAGTATCTTTTTTTTAAAAAAAATATTTTTTGAATTTTGATAGAATTCATGAAAAGCTTCATTCGGGTAAACGGAGGGCGAAAAACTTTTGGGGTACTGTTTTATATTTTTGGAGTTTATAAGTATAGAAAAGCAAAATTAGGGCCTATCGCTTCTAATAGGATAAAAAATCATACAGGGGGCAAAAAAGTACTTTTTCAACTTTTGAGGTACTTTTACATTTTTTGAGTTTATGAGTCTAGAAACGAAAAATTGGGTCCTATTGCTCCTAACTAAGAAACAAAATCATACATTTAGCAAAACGACGTTTGCCGGGTCAGCTAGTAAATATATAAAGAAAAAAAGTTGTATGTATGTACACATATGGCCATTGAAATAGGTACCCTGATATACTGTTAGATTTTTCCATTTTTTTTTCTAAAAACGCATACATTTTTTTACAAACTTTACGTGGTTTTAATTGTGAACACATTTTTATATTATTATAAGAAAATCCGTTAACTTTAGACATTTTTGTTAGCGTTCAGAGGAAAATTCATTAAAAATAAGAAAATTTTTGTGGCCAATAAAATAGGTACTTTGCTAAATATTTTCGCATATTCCAAAAGTTAAGGTCGAACTGAACATTTCAAGGTTGGTTATCTAATTGTAAACAATAATAATCTAATATCAATACTAACAACAATGATAGATGGGTCGTGTACTGAAGAAGAGGGGAGACTTGTTAAAAGGCTTCGGGAACAGAATAAATCCTATAAATTTATAGCCGATTCAAACTGAAAATTTTGTTTTCAATGCCCTTAAGCCCCGAAACACAATCGAAAGACGTTGTGCTATAAAAAAAACCAGCCCAACGACTGATAGCAATGCTTGCAAAACGAGACCCCTTTAAGTCCTCTAAGGCGATTACAGCTAAAATAAATAATCAAATTCAGCAAGAGTTGTGCGAGGTCTTCTATGTGATAATAATCTTCCGGGACGAATAGCTCGAAAATTTCCATTGCTAAAAAAATACATTTACAGAAGAGCAAAGAATTTGTTAATCGCTTTAAGACATGGTGTGGCTCAGAAGATGAATCTAAAATAATTGTTTGGAAACGATGCTGGGTGGAATGTGAGAAGACCAAAAAGTCATGGCTAAATCGACTTCCCTATCTATAAGGATTCAGAATATATATACTTTATGTGGTCGCAAATGAATATTGTAGAAATTACAAACGGAACGACAAACTTATATATCATTGTCACCTGTGCTGAAGGGTATAGTATATAGAATAGTACCTTTTACTTTTAATTTAATGGTAATGAAAAACGCCCTATGTACCTATGTTACACAACAATAAATTTCCTAAATTCTTAAATCTAATTTTTACAAAATATATGTATACATAAGTTTCAAAAAAAATCAAGTTATATATAAGTGCTGAATAATTTTATAAACAGTTTGATAGTTGAGCTGCATTTAACGTTAGCTGCTCTGTTGTGCATATCTTGTGGACTATGTTTCGATCACATAATTTTGTTTTTTTACGTTTTTTTAACAAAACAATAATAATGTCAAGTGTGTGTGTCTAGCATTTTACGCAGGTTGTTTCTGAAGTCGCATTTAGAGATTTAATTTGTCATGCTTCCTCGGTGTCTTCGGTAGCGGTAAATCTGCTACCGAAGACACCCAATTAGAGAAGCCGTTTAACAGGCGAACACACTAAACAGAGGGTTTATTTAAAATTCTACAGCCTTTTATATGTATATGTGCATATATTTACATATATGTGCATATGTATACCTATGTTACCCGCACATATAGTTCCTTTTTCTTGTGTTATATGAATTTACTAAAAATATCGATATATCAGCATTTCCAACTAAATATTATGTATGTGTATTGACCGAGATCGTTATTGATAAAAATATTGACACATACCTATATCGAAATTATCGATACTTATTGCATTTGCCATCTCTAGTATAAAAGTATGTTATAAAAATAAAAAGAATCAATCAACAAACAAAATTCAATCAACAAACAAACACACAACATATGTACATGTTCATAGAGTTGTTTTTTTTTTCGTTTTTTTATGTTTTTATATTTATTACATTGCTTTTTAAATATTTTGTTTTTCGCTTACTAACATTTTCAACGTGCATAGTATTTTTTAAATTTGAAAATTACTAAATATGTAAACTATTGTTATATAAAAAAATTTATACTTCCGATACATCATAATTGCAGTAAAATACAGAACGCACTAAGACTGCACAAATCACATATTATGGCATATTAGGTTTTTTTTACACAATAAAGCGATTAAAAATTTTACATTTTTTAAATTTAGTGTCTTAATATACATACATATAGATGTGTGTACATATACATATGTATGTATATATATTGTCGCTTTTGTTGTATACAGAAAAAAGAACAATCAGGCATAGAATTAAAAAAATAACTTAATTTTATCTTTTGCACCGTAATTTACAGTTTTAGAAATATTAACACTATAAACTTTGAGAGTTCTATCCTTTGGTGGAAAAAATGTATATTTTTTTTATTTATTTACCACAAATTCGCAAAAAAGACTTTAAGCACTTTATAATTATTATAATTTTCTTTGTGTGTATGCTTTGTTTTTAAGTTCTTCGTTAAATACTATTAGGAAAAAATAATCATGGCGGATTTCACCGTTGATAAAACAGTACTGATAAACGTACAAATTTTTTGAACTGTGGCACGGTTGATTCATAAGACAGTAGATTTTTACAAGTTTTAGGCCCATTTCCATACCTTACCAATAGTAAAAGTTAGGTTGTTACCGGATAGATGATAATTTACAAAAAAACCTTAAAATGAGCGTTGCGTTGACTGGCGCTTATTGTTGAGTTGAGTCATGAACAGTAATGTTTACTTAACTTTTAAAGGTTTGACGTGAAAATAGTTAGAGTGGCATTATTTTTCAAAAATAACAAAATCATCCTTGACATTCACAAAACGCAGCAACAAATCTTAAAATAAAGCAAGGCGCAAGGCGAATCTACTTTCGCCTTGGCAAGGCGCATAAATAACAGGTGGTGTCGAAAAGCCAGCTGATCTACTTTTTTTTGCATAATTACGAGATTCATCTGTCAAAAGTTGTTTATGTTTATCTCTTTTAGCTCCCGCAAATAACTAAAACAACAAAAATTTGCCTTGATTCACTTGACATCTCAACAACGAAAAAACAACAAAGTTTTACTTGTAATCTTAACGCCACCTAATGTTGATGCGCCTTGAAATAAAGTTTTTACATCATGAGAATGAGAATGTCACAAGTTGTTTATATTTTTGTTTACTTTAGACCGCGCATCAAACTAAAACAACAAAAATTTGCTTTCATCACATTTTCACCATGAATGTTTTTCATGTCTTTTTTTTTAATTCTCTTTTAAAGCTGCTACCAGAATATATATGAATTCGCCTTGCCAGAAACCTTTCGTTTTCAACATGATGATTACTCATGACTTTTCTCAGGGTTGAGTTTTTAAACTATTATCATAGAATCTTCTTTAGTTATTCATTCGTAAACACGGAAAAATAAAAATATTTAATTATATTTAATTTATATAAATTAAATATAATAGTATTTTAGTTTCAAAAAACATCATAAAATATAACGTTTATTACGTATTAAGAACAAAATACGATTGACTGCTCTGCGCACGTGCAAGTACGAAATAAAATAAAACATAATAACATAAGAAAAATACAAATGAGCACGAACTCAATCACAAAAACCGAATCAAGGCGAATTCATATAAGGTGATTGCAATTCGCCAGCTGATTATTGTTTGCTCTATAGCATGGCGAATTCAGTTTTTAATGCTTTTGTCAAAGTATGTTTACTTTTTTTGTTTTGTTAATATAAAACTGCTTTTATTTTTAAAAAATTAAAAATTACAGAAAAAAAACGTTTAAATTACATTTCTGTATGCACAATATATCATAAATATATTTGTTTGTTAATAATTTGCACATATGAATTTTGACAAAGGCGTTAAGAAAACGTCAGTTGTTTTTGTATTGTTGTATTTGTTGCAGTATTGCAATCACCTTATATGGATTCGCCTTGGACATTTCTTGCAACAGAAAAATCTACAAGAACACAAAGTTTTTTGTTGTAATCTCACCACCACCTAATATCAATTCGCCATTGTTTTTTACGTGTACCTCTCTCTCTCCACTATAATTAAATACCAAATACTTTTACATCGCTATTTATTTGTTTTTAGTCATCATTTTTATTTACATTGTTTAAAATTCGCGTAGTTTTTGCCTTTGCTTATAATAAATAAGAAACAGGACTTTAAAAAAATTAATCAAACAAATTCCATTTATTGCTTTTCCCCTCTTTATAATTATGAAAATTATGAAATTGAAAGCATTTGCTTGTGGTGGCTGTTAGTAAGAAAAGAGGCCATGTCTTTATTGAAAAAAGATCCCTCCTTACGTGTTGCTGCCAACGATCCTCACTTAGTGAGCTTAGGAGGTGGTCGCTTAAGTACGGCGGTAACTATACACAATATACCGATAGGGGATTGTACTATAGGCTCCTCGTCGCAATGTTCGGTGTCATTAAGTGGCGCAGGCGTAAGGCCAATACACTGTACAATATATCGCAGCGAAGAAAACCAGGTTACTTTGGTGCCGGAACAAAATGCCCGCATTGTGATAGACAGTCAATTGATTAAAAACGAAGTCGACCTTAGACAAGGAGCTATGATTACCATAGGAGACTCGTATTATTTGCGCTACAATAATCCGGCCGAAGCCCTGCAAATACGGTCTGCAATGGGAGGCATTGCCGAAAATGGTTTAGATTATTTTTACGAATCTAATATTAGTCCAGACTCAAAGAACTGTCAATCTGATAGGTCAGCATACAGTTTAAAAAAGTTAGATACTTGTGTAGATTTTATAGACTGGAAATGTCCAAAAGTCTTCACTGCAGACTTAGTCACCGTCAACATGCCAGCTAAAGATGTTTTAGGTCAAAAGTATGCAAGCTTTGCCAAAAATTTGGCCGAAAACCATCACAAAGACAAGAATATAAATGTACTTAGTGCCAACGATCACATTTATAATAACGATTCTTTAAACAACTTACTGCCTAATAGGCAAGAGGTACATAACAGAGTAAATAGCATTTTAACGCCTTTAAAATCGAACGATTTACAGTATAATGATAAAGTGCCTTTAGAAGATATGGTTAAAATTAGCACTGAATATTCGGACCGACAAGACTGTTCTTTTTTTAATGGCAGCAATAGCGTTACTTCGTCTCCGATTGTACAAAATCGTATAAAAACAAACGGATCCTTGCCGCGGGATAAAAAATCGCCGTTTTATCAGGAATTGCAGAACCCATTTCAGGGCAGTAACAGCAGTCTTAGTCAATCACCAGTATATAAAGAGAATTCATCTTATGGCAATGAGAGCGTTCAAAAACTGCAACAAAATCGTGTAGAAATTGTTTCACTTAACAAAACATCGGGATATGAAAACTTTAAAATAGTGCCGCAGAGTCCTCAAACAAAAATAAGGACAAATTGTTTGTCTCCAAAAAAAGAGTTAAATCACATGTATTACCAAGATACAGCGATAAATTTAAATAAACCCAATAAATCAACAAATTATGAAGAGTTAATAAAGTCGTTTGAAGAGAAATTTCAAAAGGAAGTTGAAGCTATTGAAAAAAGTGCACGATCAGCTCCGAATTCTAGGGACTCATTATTAAACAATTGTTCGCCAGCTTCTACAAAAAGATCTATTAAAAACATCAATAATCTTACGATAGATACCAAAACGTTTATCTCTCCGCACAGTTCGCCCAAACCGCTAAAGAAGCCTTCACCAGCTCCTCGGAAAATAAACAAAGTAGAATCTCTTGCAACAGGAAGCTTATCCAATTTGCTCGCCAACGAAACATCTCTCAGTGAGCATAACGAGCGAGAAACCCTGTTGCAAAAAATTCAATGTCTTAAAATTGAGCTGAGTTTATTGCAAAAGCAAGACAACAATACTTTAGTTGAGTTGGATATGGAAAATGCTCTGGTCCTGGCAAAACTGCAATTGCTTACAGCAAAGAAGCAAAAATTACAAGAGGAGCTGCAATTATTACAGCAAAAGCTTTATAGGTTAGAGGCCCAACGAAATGCCACTAGGGTTATGGAAGAACATCGACAGTCAAAGCTAAAGCACAGCATAGAAATGAAACAAGACCAAGTGCAAAAAATAAAGGGGCTTCTTAAGCAGAAGCCGAACAATTTGTGCCTAAAGGAAGAGCTCAGAAAGGTACGGGAATCATTAGAGAACGATAAGAAATCGTTTGAAGATTTAGAGTTTCAATATTTGGAGGGAGAGTCCGAGTGGCAGTCTTATCGTGAAGATTTAAACTTGGAAGAGCAAAATATAACTAAAAAAATTAAAAAGTGCCAATCGTCAATAGAACTTTTGAAAAAACAGGAGCTTTACTCATCCAATGCCACCAATGCAAAACAGCGCCGTCTTAGTAATCATTTAATATCTCTCATTACAGATTTACAAGTGTGTGAGACACAGTTCAAAAATTTGAAAAAAAAACACTTATTAAAACTCAGCTCAAATTCTTCACTCTCAGAGCAAGAAGTTGAACCAAATCCTTACTTTCTAAGTGCGCAGGGTCAAATAACCCAATCCCTTTTTGGATCAACTGAAATCGTGTGCACTAAAACGAATACTGAAGACTTGATGTCTAAAAGTGTAAATGAAAATATGTTTTTTAACAATAAAATTGAGTTTCCAAACAGTGTGTTTGATGCCAATAGGACGAGCGACTCTAAAAACATTTTGGATACTAAGTTGCACGATTCACTAAATGGGATTGGAGAGCAACGGCAATTGCTAACCGCACAAAAGGGTCTTAGGGAATTAGATTTTGAAAGGCGAAAAATAGAAGAGCTCCTAAACAAACTAAAGTTGGAAGCAAAACGACAAATGGTGCCAACAAAAAATCAAAAAGAAGAGGAAACAGCGAATGAAAATGGTCCACTAGTATTTTTTTGCCAAAAACAACACTTTCATAAAGAGATTTTCTCAAGTCCTGCTTACTTTAATAGCCCTCTTCCTTTATTAGCCTCAAGTAACCGTACTGTTCATAAACCTATAAACGAGCTGAGAATGTCATCACCCGGAAGTCTAGAAAAACGTGTCAGTAGCGTGTTGGCAAACGAACTTTTCTCTCAGGGTGATAGTTTAAGCATATCATGCGAACGTAAATCACAGCAGCAACAGCAGAAAAGTCAACAAAGACCACTTACACGTTATTTACCAATATTGGCCGAAGATTTGAATCTTAAGCGTCACATAGAAACGGCTGGACATCCCATATCTCTTTGCCCACATGTGTTTTTGGATGCGTACAGTTGCCGCGGCTATCTTCATAAGTTGGGCTCCACGTTTCACACCTGGTGCAAGCGTTGGTTCGTTTTAGACCGTCAACGCAGTGGCTTGATATACTATGCAGATAAATCCGAACGCAAACCAAGAGGCGGGTCGTATTTCTCCTCCATTGATGAAGTCTATATGGATCATTTAAATTTATCAAAAAGTAGTCGACCCCACTCAACGTTTATTGTAAAAACAAAAAAGCGAAGTTACTACTTACAAGCAGCCTCAGACACAGCAGCCAGAATATGGATAGATGCCATTATAACCGGGGCACAGGGTAACATAGATTACTAAATCGAATTATTAGTTGTGCTGTGGTTGTACCACCTAAAATTTTATTTCCTTTTTAATTTATTATTTTAGTATGAACTAAGTATCTAGAAGTTGCAAAGGTACAGTTACACAACCACAAAAGTGTATAAAATTTTATATATTGTTGGTCTCTGGTACAAAGGCCCTAATAATAGAAACTGTATATATCAACATGTTAATTTTTTTTATACAATTGTTTGTAAAACCGTTATTTTTGAAAATATTGCACTATCGAAAAAGTCAATTTCAAAAAAAAAAATGCGAGTTAGGGCCTTTTTACCAGAGACCAACGATATGTACTTACATACATATATATATATATACATATATATATATATACATATACATACAAGTACATACTTACATATATATGTAACTGCTCAACAATATACACAACGTTAAGTTAAAAATAACAGTTGTATTTAATATAAAGCATATTGCAGGTCAGTTTTTTAAATTTTATTTGTGGCAAAGACAAAGACAATTACAAAGAAGCTGCATCATTCCAATTTTTTTTTAAGAACTAACTGCCTGTTTTTATTAAAACAAAACAAAATTTCATATTAGAACAGGCAATAAGTGATTAAAAAATATACATACATACATACTTATGTATGTATATTGACTAGACTTATACTAAGTTGTTTTGATATATTTGATCTTATATTTTTTATAGTTTCATAAATATAATTTTGTTATACATATATGCATACATACATATATGTATGTATATATACATTTATATTTTAAGAAATAAATCAAACTTTTCTTATTTTTTTAACGTAAAATTTAACAACAATTTAAAATTATTTAGACTACATATCGTCAACTTAAATTAAAAAAGGTATATCTTACATTTAGATTGAGACAAAAAGCTTAACAAAAGAACT
>NDXZ01138100.1:0-24777 GCA_003055125.1 Paykullia maculata | reverse complement strand
GTTTTGTTTAAGAATATCTGCAAAGAAAAAAACATTTTGAAATAAATTATTTGCAATTTTGTTGTTGTAAAATATATGTTTCTTATTATTATTTTGAAAAGGTTAAACGTTAAAACAAATCTTGTTTATATTTAATGAATAATTTAAAGAGATAAATTTTAAATTACGTATAACTGGCAATACTGTATTGTATATTTATAAATTGTATTTAATTTTTTTAAAACCCGTTGGCAATTAGGTAAATGACTTAGCGAATCCAAAAACCATGAAGTTACGAATTCAATAACTTGGCAGCACCTGCATTCATTATTATACAACCATCTTAATACAATATTTTACAACGAAGGTAAGATTTTACTATCACTAATAGAAAAAGCCTTTTTTCAGAATTCACGTACAGTTAAACATTTTTTTTTTATTTTATTTTAAAGTTGAATATTATGATTATAATACAAATGGATTTGGAACCAGGTTTCCGCAAAGCAGATATAAATAGTATACCCATAATACGGAGTGAAACAATATTTGCATTCATTGCAAATGTATCTGCCGCTGCAACAACGCCACCAGAAGTAGACCTTGTAAAGTAAATAAATAGAAATGTATAAACTGCTATGTTAATTACTTATCCTTTAACTTTTATTTTGTTATAGACAGACAAAGGATTCAGATCTACTGCTAGACTATGTTCAAGTGCGCAGAGTGGCTGAAATAACCGATCTAAAGGCCATGGTGTTTTCAGCCAAAGCAGCATTGGCGGCATCAGCAGATACACACATACGCGTCAGTCTAAAGATAGATACGAACAAGGAAGAGATTCTAGAAACCACATGTCAGCAATGTCCGGAGAAAGGTAAGAAATTAATATTTTTCCTCAATTATCTAGACATTTCTATTAAAATTGTAATCCTTAATTTTGTTTTAGAATCATGTTGCCATATACTGGCGTTTATATTTTGGCTGCATCGTATAAGTAACACAGAGACTCCCGTGGTACACGATTTTTGGGGTTATGAAACCGAGTCGCTTATGGATGAGGGCCGAACGGAGCCCATACGCATACGAGATTTTTTTGCCTGCGATGAGTTGCGGATAGAAGGCGACCTAGAGGCGGCGGCCATGACAGATCTAGAAGGTGCTGCTTTTTTAGAGCATGTTTTAGATGAAATGGAAGCCACGGGACTTAGAGATACTAAATTATATCGTCACTGTCGTGGTGTTTTAGATGAATTTGAACCCCTCTATATACATCACACTTTATTGGATGCCTCTAATATAGGGGTAAAAGATCCTGCGACTTTTCTACAACACATGGAAAATCAAGCCAAACAGGGATTATTCGACCGACTAGCAGAAATATCAAAATCTAACTACAAAAGTACTCTATGGCTAGAGTCTCAATATATGCGCTTGCGCTGCTCCCTAATTCATCGTATAGCCTCCCGCAAGGATTCTGTCGAGGATGAACAGATACTAGAGTCTTTGTTCTGCAAAGATCGCGACTCAAATGTGGAAGAAAAGCAACAGATCAAACAACATAAACGTTTTATACTTAAGCAAACGGAAAAACTGGAAAACAAAACCTACCATGAGTGTGGTTTACTGCTAAGCGAAAGTTACCCCTATATATGTGCTGCTCCCGATGGCATAACCGATGACCATATTGTGGAAATAAAGGCGCCCAAAACGGACGAAGAATTCGAAAAGTATTTAGAAGGCCGGGAAACCATAGCCCCTAAATACATGGCCCAGATACAAATACAAATGTATATGGCGAATGTTACTAAAGCTTTGTACTGCGTTCTTAGTCCTACCTTTGATACGAACGGTGCTTTGCATTATGTTTGGGTTCAGGCAGATATGGAATTTGTGGCAAGTCTCTTGGGTGCAGCTGAAGATTTTTGGAAAGAAGTCGCGTTTCCGCGTTTAGCTAAAATCTATTTTGAAAGTTCATAATTAAGCCGTTAATTGACTTACTTTTGTAATGTTTTTTTTATTTTTCCATCAAATTATCGTTTTATTTATAAAATCGATACACACACTTTTTAAATTTTATAAAAAAAAATAAAATTATCTCATCCCCTATAAGCATTTTGTACAACATTTATTAAACTTTTTAAAAAGTTAAACCCTTTAAGAAGTGTTTTTTTTCGGTTTAATGCAAATGCATTTTCGGTTTAATATGTGTAAATTTTCTATAAAACTTATTCAGATCTTTCTAGATCCAAAAATGTGTTAACATGTAAATACATACATATGTATAGTAAATGCAGTATATTTAGTTTATTTTAAACTTACCTTTGGCAAAAATTTGTAACGATATCACTGCCTTTGTTTCGCCATGACAATTTGTAGCTATAACTGAATAAGTTCCGGTAAAGTCTAATTTAGCGTACGGAATTTCCAAACGGTATTCAGGACCTTCACCGATGCGTCGGAAATGGGGAGCGTCTTTGTAATATTCAGGCTAAAAATAATAAAGACCTCCTTTAATGTTTATTTAAGCATTAAAAATAATAAATAAAAGCGTTTTTATAAGGTTGGTTTAAAACGCTTGATTATTCTTTAACCCTTTTTTTTAAATCTAAAACTAATTTAAAAACGTTTAAACATTGTTTATGTATGAAGTTTGATATCTGAAATTTGCGAGAGAAGAGAACTTTTTTTTTAAAAGAAAAATTTAAAAAAAATTCAGCAGATTAGGTAAGACTATCTGATAATCAATATGCCTTAGGTACAACCATGATAGATATTTTTGAACTTTACATTTTAAGCGTTAGTTTATTTTTGAATTTCTAATATTTTCCCTAGTACCCACGTACATACATACACCAGCGATGGAAAACTTAGGACTATTGCACTTTTTTAGCACTTTCGTGCGCCCTCGGTGCCACCGCAAAGTACTGGGTACATACTAAAATAGTTTAAATTTCTTAATATTTCAGATTTTATTGAAATATTATGTTTTAAACAATATTTTTTTAAGTAACAATTCGAGAAGTCGAAGAGAGTCGAATTTAGGTTACGAAATTTGTTGTCAATTGTAAATTTAAGGAATGAGCATATTTGCAGTCTATTAAAAATTCAAAAAAAGTTTGAAAATAAAAATATGGTTGGGATAATTTAAATTATTTTTGTGCAACATTTTTATTCAAAATAATTTACATGTCCAAAAGGTAGTTAAAGTGTTGATAAACTTTTTTTTATGATATAAATTTTTGTCCATGTAGGTTTTTTGCTTATATCTTTGGGGATTCTTGGGCAATAAGTCCAATTTTTATCAAAGATGTTTGTAGTTTATTCCAAACCTGCAAAACAATAATTTTTTGGAGTAGAAAAATGTCGTCTTTTTTGCCAGTTTTCAATACCGATTTTCTCGAAAATATTTCCAGAAGTTTGATACCTTATACAACTCTGGGTGACCTATGGAAGCTGCGAAAACTTAATTTCAACCAACACACGGACAGACAGACAGACGGACATGGCTAAATCAACTTCCCTATCTATAAGGATCCATAATATATTTTTGTGTAGTCCCAAATGAAAATTGTAGAAATTACAAATGGAATGACAAACCTATGTACATATGTTTATATCGTTGGTGTCGCATTTTTCGAAATTGACTTTTTTAGTGATACCAATACATTTCACACGAATTCACCTCGTCACAAAAAATTAGTGCAATATTTTAAAAAATAACGGTTATAGAAGCAATTGTATAAAAAAATAACGTGTTGATATATGTATACAGTTTCTATTATGCCTTTCTACCTGAGACCAACGATATACCCTTGCCACATGTGTGAAGGGTATAATAAAAGATAAAGTAAAGATTTAAAAATGTTTAATGTCAAAGTACATTTTTGTGTTAACAGTTTAGTAATATTTCAAAATCTTGATTTTCCAGGCCTGACATACACCCAAATTTATAATTGTAAGTTTAATCTAATGTTATTCAACTTTTAACGTTTTGTTTACACTTCAAAATTAATTAAATAAATAATTAGACATTAAACGTGTAATACGTACATATATACATATATGTATGTATGTACAACGAGTATTTTTACGATCAATGCCATTTTATATATAAATATATATATACATACATATGTATGTACACATACCTATACAATATAAAAGGAAAAATAAAACTTTTTAACTAAAAAATAGCTTAGTTTTGGAATTGTTATTTCCTCTTGCTTTTTTGTAAGGCGTTATTTATGTATGTATGTTGTTTTTATTAAAAAATCAACCTCCCCTCTCTCACCACTTTTGCACATGTGTATGTATTTAACACAAACTATGTATTTGATGTGTTGCATGCGTGTCTCGTATTTTATTGATCTTATATGGCGTTAAGTAATAACAGAATAAAATTAACTGTTTTAAAATCATATTTAATGATTCATTAATTACAATTTGCAACAAAGATACAAAAATAACAACAACGCAACAACAGCACTGCAAATAAACCAGTCATGCTTAAGTCGGATCGTTTAAAATGTCTAACAATGTGTCCTTATAATATGTCAAAATTAAAACTATGTTTGTATGTAGGTATGTATGTATGTACATTTTGTACGACAGATAAAACTGTTTAATTTCAATTATAGTCTTTGCATATGTGCATAGAGTTTTTTTTTGCATACCCTACACTTAACAAAATGGGATAAAATTTACATAAAAATGTGAATTTTATATCTAAATTAATTTAAAATTTGAAAAATCTTTATAATGTTACTTTTGTTTCTTGTGGTTCGAGATATACTAATGGGGGCCAAATAATGGCATTTTATAACGATTGAAATTTTGTTCGAACGTGGGAGTTTTCTTTGCTTTTCGTATAGGAACTTCAATTGGAACTCTCTCATTTTCACGTAAATGAATAAGGCAGACGATTTGCCAAGGAAGTTGTCTATATGTCCACATGCAGTTGTCTATAGGAAAACATGATTTTTTTTTAAATAAATCTACACAATTTATTAACTCTGTGTATTTATCACAATGGAAAAGCTTAAGAACATAAAGTTTCTTATTTACATAAGTTTTTTTTTGGGACAGAAATCCTTAAGGCCTCCTGCGAGAAACTCTTTAAAATGTTTTTCTTTTTTTTAGTTCGGAATCAAAAGCGTTTTTATTCATATATTGTATAGTCATATGAAAAATAATATTCACCCCTATCGTATAACCACCCTTCTCGTAATTTAATTCAGTCGAAAATAATAGCGCGAAAAATATGTTTGCGGCAAAAATTCTCCTGATCGTGATAATTTGATAATTGTTACTTCATTTTTGCTAAGAAAATGTTCACATAGTCATGTAAATATTTATTTTTTTAAATTATTTATATATATTAAAATTAAAAACAAAATACTTTAGGACAAGGTACGTTACGTTACGTTAATAAAGTGCAAAGTTCTTTTAGTCGATTTATTTTTTTCAAATTTAACAATTTTAAACACTTTTCTATTTTTCTTATTTACACTTTTTTCTTTATTTACATTCACTGCGCACTGATGTTTTCTTTATTGTTCCATGAAGGAAACAAAAATTTAACGGGAGGCTCACGATAACATTTTTCCCTTCGAGGGCAATAAAAATTTCATGGGAACAAAAATTCCACTTGTTATTTACGATACGGGTGAACAAGTGGGATTTTTGTTACCATTAAATTTATAATTTATTTTTGTATGGAGTTTGACAGTAAGATCCGCGATCAGCTGGGATTTGTTTTTGTGTCGCCTGTGTAAATTCAAATGTTTTCACAATTCCACACCGGTTGATTTTACTTGAATACAAAAATACATGGCAAATAGTTTTTCTCTGGCAATAGAGTTCGAGTGCTGCGATTCTCTATACTGAGAATTTCCAGGTGTAGTCATTAAACTTTATTTTGCAATATAAAGTTTAATAACTTACATTTTTTTCAAGTGTTAATATATTTTTTTTCAACAAAATTTCTTTTGCTGCTACCGTAAAAATATTTTACAACTAAAAACTGTTTCTTTTTTCTGTGCAACACACGGTGACGATTAATAAAGTATTTTGATTATAGAGTATTTTAAATTCGTTATCATCCAATAATTTAAGTAATTTATTGCAAAACGACAAGCAGAAGCAATGTTGCAAACCGATTTAAACAATCTTAAAGATAACGAACGTTACATATTTTTGAGAAATATTTTTATTAAAAATAAATTGTGAATAACTTCGTTTTGTTTTTTATTTTTGTTATATATGTATGTATGTATATTTTGCTTTAAGTTTACAAAAAAATATTTCTCTTTAACATATTCTTTATGTTTTTTCTATTTGTCTTTCCATATGCATAATATTTTAGTACTGTCGTCGTCTATTTTTTTTTTTTTTGACATGTGTACATACATACATTCCTTTTTTAATATAAAATATAAATTATTATGTATGAATATGCTTAAAAGACGTCATTTAATTTGTAATTTAATATGAACTTACAATTTTTTTTTTTTTACTTTAAGGTGCCTTTTTTTAAGACTAACAAAGCATGTAAATGTTATTTTTCTATTGTTGGTTTTTTATATATATATATATTTTTTTTATTGTTAAAAGACAACTTTATAAAACAATTGTAAAACACTTTGTGCGTGGATAACTCCAATTTGTAATTATTATTATTTTTTTTTTGTTTAATTAAAGACTACACGCACAACTATTAACAATATTTTAGATTTTTGCCCGTTAACCGTTATTGTTTGAACGTAACTAAATTTTTTTAAATATTTGTTAAAGCTTTTTATAATTTTGATAACGCCTATTTAGGTTTTTAATAAAATATTGAAATTATGTATAAACATATAGTACATACATACATACATGCATATCTATGTACATTTACTAATTAGCCCACTAAATAATTTTTCATATTTATTTAAATACAAAAGTACACATAATTAAGTATTATTTTTTTCTTTTTACTTTTTTAAAATTTATTTATTTATTTACATATTTTGTGATCAATTTTTGTAGCAATAACTGTTAATTATTTATTATTTGTCTATTCCATAGGTGCCAACGAAAATATATAAAAAGGTGTTTAACATATGTATTTTCTGAACTTGACTTTGAATTCTATTTATTTATTATTATTGTTATTATTATTATTGTATTTCAATTATTTGAATATTTTTTCATGTACTCGTATGGTAGGTACCACTTGTTAAAGCATTTTCAAGACAACTAAACATTTTTTCTCGTATTTTTGTTTTACTAAAATGATATTTAGTGGCCAGCCAGTCAGTGCGAAACTGTGCACATTGTTTTGTGCATAAGCTGCGGGATCAGTGCTATTAATGTGAGTACATAGTATGTACTACATACACATGTAACTTTATATGCAGAAAAGAACAAACTGTTTATTTACCCCCATATTCATAAACGATTAATAAAGTTATTGAAGGTTTATAAGACAGATTTCTCATACAAAATCTGCTTAATAAAACTTCAATACCTTTATAATGGTTTATAAATGCTGAGCGGTCAAAAAATCTAACAGCGAGTTATAAAGTAAAGTTGGTTGTAGAAAGCAAGGAAACTGTCAGTAAAAAAACAAAGTTTCATTCTAGACAATAAGGCCCAAGTTGTTTTTTTATTTGTGAATGTTAAAAATTATTTTAAATTGTTATTATCGTTTTAGTTTTGTATATCATTTGTTTTTTTTATAGCTCGACTTTGTTATTTGATATGTTTTGTTGATAGCGTTGCTGCTTCTTGTGCGTTAAAAACACAACGATATGACACAAGTGTTTTAAAAATGCTTAAGTAAAATATTTTAAACTATTAACTTGTACATTTCGTTGGTCTCATTTAGAAAGGCCCTAATCTTAATAACTTCAAATTTACATTATGTAAGTGAATGAACTGGCGTGAAATGCTTTGTTAGAAATACGTTAAAAACAAACCAATGTTATCGAAACACTATCCACAAGTTATGCACAATAGAACAGCTAACGCTGAATACAACCAACTATGAAACTGTATATAAGACTTTTAAATTTTCACACTTGGGAGTTACGGATGTGATTAAAATCTTGTTGCTTAAGACTTGCAAATACCTTTAATGGGATCAAATTAAACCCGCCGTAACTGTCAATACAAAGATTATAACAGTATATTCGATAAAGACACTGACAAGAAGATTTTTTTAATTAAAAAATATCGAAATTAAGTTGCAAGAAAAATATTGGTATATCGACATATTGAAAAGTAAAATATCGACGAAATATATCGATTGATATTTAAAAAATATCGATATATTGATATTTTTGCCCAAGCATAGTTTGTACTTGAAAAATGTTTTTCTCTTACTGTTTAGTCGATCTTTACTTAGTGCTGTTTTACGCTCATCAAGTCAAGTCACTTAAAGTTTGAGTTTTTAGAAGAGTGAGGAAGAAAGAAGGGTACAGACAAAGCGAATTGATATTCGGTAGTGGTGAGATTATAACAAGTAAAACTTTGTTGTTTTTCCCTTGTTAAGATGTCAAAAACAGCTGAGTAAATCAAAGCAAATTTTTGTTTGTTTTTTGCAGGAGCTAAAAAAGATAAACATAAACAACTTTTGACAGATAGATATTTAATTATGCAAAAAAAGTAGATCAGCTGGCTCTTCAACACCACCTAGTATATAAATTCGCCTTGGTACAGACTTATTTTCCTCCTTCTCCTAAAAACTCAGACTTGAGGTGACTTGAATTGATGAATGTAAAACAGCACTTATTCCATAAGAATAGATAATTTTGTTGACAAAATTAAAAATAAACTTCAGTATAGCTGTTTGGTTAAAATTTCCTAAAACTAGAAAGCTTTTCTTAATTCATTTTTAAACTTTATTTTACTTTGAAATAGAGTTTCTATTTCAGCAATATCGACTTTGTTATTTTTTAAGTTATGTGTTTTCTCTCTCTCTCTCTCTCTCTCTCATTCTGTTATAAACAAGCTCCTTTTAACGCCTCTTATCCACAAGCAAAAATTGTATGCAACTTTTATTTAACTTTATCATTTATGTCTAGTCTTTGTAGAAAAACATTTCTTTTTTTGTTTTTTTTAAATCTTCTATTAATTTGTATGAAGTTTTTTTTTTTAAGATAACTATTCGTATTATTATTTTTGGGGACCTCATTATGGACAAATCTGTTGTGCAACATTGTCATAAAAATAAAATGTTGTAACTTAACAAAAAAAAAAAATAAAAATAAATAAAAACAATATCGTGAATCATTGCTTTTGCACACAAGTTGCAAGTACAAGTTTTCTTTACACAATTGTTCATTCAAGTTAAGTTAAGAGAATCTTAATGTTAAATGAAAATTACGATTAAAATTAGTTTTGCGTTTAAAAAATACTTTCACACAGACAATATTGTGTTAAAAAAAAAACTGGGTCAAGGTTCTTAGTTTTTCTTATCAAAAATATAATAAATAAAATTAAAAAAATATTGTTTTTTTAATGTTTTAAGCTTTAAAACTGAAAAAAATGCCTAAAATTTGTCGATAATAAAATTGTTCTAAAATTAATTAAAATTATACTTATATTTTGAAAAACTTACATTTAAGAAATCCCTAAGCCACACCACTTCTGGTTTTGGATCACCGACAACTTCACAGAATATGATGACTGTATCTCCTTCGTTAGCCTCGCTTGAGCGTGGCTTAACAACAAATAAGGGTTCTTTGGAATAACTGAAAGAATAAAAGTATTTTTATTATTATTATTATTATTATCATAATTATTTTAAAAAGCTATTTATTACTTTCAACAACACATGTACTACATTAAAAAACGCAACTTCTTGAAGCTGGTAAATAAAAATCTAAAACATTGATTTGTTGTACCCGGGTAAGTTCGTTTAAAGCTATTCGTTGCTATATATGTATGTTGCCAGATTGATTACTGTAAGAGACCCTTATCCTTTTTATGAAACTGGATAAGTGAATATAAAAAGCCATATACAAAAGAGAGCAGATAATATTTTAACTCTGTTTCAATAAACAGGACCGCAATTTATGCTTTGAATGAGATTTTTTAGCTAAAAAAATACATTTTTTTTACGAAGTTTAACGTAAATACATACCTACTTATAGGGCATGTCAAAACGGTTCGCTTACGCACCGCTGACAGATTACAAATTGATACCTCTGACGGCACATATTAATACATCTACCTTAAGTTTTTTTTTTTGCAAATTCAGGTGGCAACCACAGCCACCACATGAACCCCACGGGGACCGTACCAACAACGCATCAACAAGTCCTGTTAGCTACTGGCTTCCGTGGTTTCCAGATAGACTCTAGTCAATCCACCACTTTAGATTCAAGAAACCAAGGCCTGACAAGAGTTTAAGTTAATTCAAACACCTAATGATTTTAAACAATTTCCTTTATCATACTGTTTGTATCGACATCTATACAAAAAATATCAATTAAGTATTTTTTGTTCATCCTTAATTAATTATATCAAAATATCCTTAAAATATTTATTTATTTTTACATTCCCTGAACTAAATATTCTCAAAAGTTTGGAGACAGTTTTAAACAATTTTTTTAATTTCAACTTACGGCAAATCATTTGTCCATATAACAGGAACACTTCTTGTTGTCTGTGCATTCACATCTTGCTCTTCCAATGGCTCTACACAGACACGGCACATACTTTCTTGTTTACCCACAGCATTGGAAGCTACACATGTATAAATGCCAGCATCACGTGTAGTTGTTTCTGAAATTATCAATTCAACAAAGCCATTGACCTCCAATGAAGCGATCAGGCGGCGACTGGGACGTAATTTAACGCCGTTACGATGCCATGAAACACCGACGGTAGGATAAGCTTCAACTTTGGCAGTTAAGCGTAATTCATGGCCTTCTTGTACAATATAGAGAGGATCGAGAGGCATGTAAAAATCGGGCGATATATAGGCTCTAATACCCTTATCCACCACCAAGGTGCAGTGGCAAGACACTGACCCCAATTCATTTTTGGCAGTACAGGTATAGACACCGCTATCATTGAGCTGGGCACTGGCCATTTCCAAAGTATAGAATTGATTTTCTTCGGTAATGAGACAACGTCTACTAGACTGTAAAAGTTCGTCATCTTTGTACCAAGAAATTTCGGGCTGTGGATGAGCCACCACTTGACAGGTTAAACGAACGGGGTAGGTAACCTGGACACGTCTGTCCCGCAGGCGCATGGTAAAAATAGGCAAAGTATCATCTATGGCAGAAAGGTTATCCTGGCGTACAATTTCTTTGAGACGATTATCGGCTTCGTATAGTTTGGGATCGGAGACCACCTGAAGACGAGCAAAAGTTGAAACTCTGCCTTTGGAATTGGTGGCCTCACAGGTATAGCGACCAGTATCAGTTTCTAGAACTTGCTTAATGGTTAAAGTGCAAGTAGAGCCGACTTTCCGGGTTTTTACGCGTTCGCTTTCCACATTACTACTTATGCTTAGACCATCTTTGTACCAGACTATATCAGGGCGAGGGGTGCCGCGTACTACTGCTTCTAAAACAAATTCCTTGCCTAGCAAAGCTTTGATCTGGCCGGGTAAAATTACTGTAAACTCAGGCAGACATTCCACACCACCCACCTGCAACGGTGCTGAAGTTTGTACTGAAGGACCCCAACCATAGCGATTTTTTGGCGTTACACGAAAATGATACTCCATATGAGGTTTAAGATTAAAAGCATCAAAGGAGTTTATGGGCGTAAGACCAAGTTCTTTCCACATGGCACCGCCATCATGACCCACCACCCAAACATCTACTCGATACGCAATGACCGGAGCAGAATTGTTAGTGGGCGGTTTACCCCACGATAAACTTATGTGTGTTGGGCCCGCATCAATAAGCAATGGTTCCGTTGATATAGCAGCCGGTGGATCTAATTAAACAAACAAGCTTTAGTTGACTCTCTAAAAGCTTCAATTTATTAAAGCTTTTTACTTATTTATTTAGCTTACAAATGGGAGAAAATAAAACACTCTTTAAATTTTTTCTTTTCCCCGGAGAAACATTTTTATTTCGTTTTATTTTTTATTAATAAAATATTTTTAATTTTATATGTTTGTATGTATGTATGTGTTTTTACGTAAATGTAAACCTGGATTAAAGTGATATAATCCATTTTGGAAATAAATAAATTGAAAAAAAAACAAAATCAAAAATCAATTAAATTACAAATTTAACAAAATTTTTAAAATCACGTTTATAATACAATCGTGAGTTAAATGAAAAACTAAATACTAATTCAGTGACAATGGAAAATAAAATTAAATACAAATGTTATTTTGTTTGTTTGTTTTTTATCACTGTTGTTGTTATTGTTGTTATTTTCGTCGTTATAATTTTCAACGTAGAACTCGAGTGGAGCCTTTTTAATCCAGGGTTAAACCTGTGCACTATAAAAGGGTTGATTAATTTTGTTTTTTAATTTGGAAAAATATTTGTTAAAGTTATATTTAGGTCCTATCTGAAATAAGAATAACCAAATGAAAACTAAGAATTAAAACTTTGTAATGTTTAACAAAGATAAACAAATTCGAACAAGTAGGAGTTGACAAATACAAATATGTAAGTATATATTTTTAACGACGGACAATATGACACAGACTTGATAGGTTTGGAATAATATGAAGGAAACATTTTCTTATAAAAAATATATTTAAAGAAAATGCAAAAATATAAATTTTTTAATTTCCTAAAGTTTTTTTCCAAACGGACAATGATACAAATTTTGTAAGTGTAAATTTATACGATACCACACATACATACATACATACATACATAAAAACATAAAATCAAATTTTTATTTTAAAAAAACAATAATTGAAGCATAGCCGCAAATAACGTTTTAAAAGCCTTTTTTGCAAATTAACATTAACCTTAAGGCTGGGTTAGCCGACCGTTGATGGAATGTAACTGTACCGTTTACTTAGCGTAAGACATATTAAGTGTGATTATAGAAACCAGAGAAGCAAGCCGTGACGGCGCGACTGGCGGCTAGCCGACTAGCTGAATTTTTTTAGCAAGTCAAGCCGCCGCCGAAACACTTGGCTGATCAGCGGCTGAATTTCAAGCCGTTTTTGTTTTTTGTTACATACAAAATTTTTTTGAAAATTCAAATTAAACTAATTTTTCATATAAAAATTTTTAAAAATTGCACTTTAACCATTTTTTTTAAAGTTATCTGTTTTTCGGCTCAAAGCCGTTAAGCCGCCGCCGCCGAAAATTTTTTCCTCTTCAGCCGCCGCCGATTTTTTTGATCGGCTTGCTTCTCTGATAGAAACTTTAAAAACGTGCCATATGATTTTGAAAAAAATGTAAGTAAATTATTTGTTTTCCTGGCCGTTTATTGTTTTGATATTAATTAAGAACACGCAATGAATTTTGAAGAAATGAATATGTGTGTAAAAATGTTAAAAAATATAAAAACAAAAACTTAAGCAACGCTTTTCGTCGTTTACAACTAGTTTTGGTATTTTAAATTATTTTTTGTTTTCTATGTTTAATAAATAACAGCTGTTTGAACGGTGCTGTCCGCATTGTGTTTTAGAATCTTTCTAAACACTTGACAGCGATTTTTTGGAAAAACGGCTTTTGATATTTTGTTGCCACTTTTTTATATATATTGTATAACATTAAATAAAAACGCATATAAAAATAATCAAGAACATTAAATTATTTTCATAGACTATATTATGCACGTAGGGCCTACGTTGCGTTGTGTTGTACAATTTAAACAAATTGTATAACCAATTCTAACGTTTGAGGCTTGTTTCGTAAGTAAATAATGAGAACCAAAGTATTAGTTGTCACTCACTAACTCAGTCACACATTATAAAAAACTCTCAAATAAAATTTTAAACACAGATAGAAAGAAGGTTATAAATGTATTATTGTTAATAAAAATCCAGAATTAAAGTTGTTGTTTTGTTATGAAAATTTTTTTTCATTGTAAACTTATAATAAAACACCAACTTTAATTTTGGATTTTTATTTTTAATTATAAATATACGACGTCAAGCCGAACATTAATCTACCAATATTAAAGGTCAACAATACTGATTTAACAATTATAGGAAAAAAATGATAATTAAATTTTAAAAAAAACTTTTCAAAAAGTTTCTATAGTAAGAAAATTTATGAACAATTTTCTATACAAAAGTATGTTCATTATTTTCATCACATTGTATATATTATTCTATTTTTTTATAAGTAATTTTCATATAAGTACTTTTAAAAATCGACAAATTGACATCACACTCTTAACAAATGTCACGTAGAAACGTAATAAACGTTTCTATTTTTTTACAGATTCAGCCGTTACGATTAAGTGACATTACATCACTATAACTGCTTTACACATAACATTAACGATCAGCTGTTCCGTTCCGTTAATGAAACGGCACATTAAGGTCGGCTAACCCAGCCTTTACTCTTTTACATTGTTTAAACACCAAATCAGTCAAAGCTATGCAGCCTTAAGCTGTAAAAATGCAATTATTAAGTCATTCAGTAGAAGAACGTTTTAATTTCCATCGCGCTTTGGATATAAAACGTTTTTCCACTCAAAACAGTTTTGAACATCAAATTTACATGTCATTTAAAATTAAAATTTCTTAACTTTTTGCATAAAACTTTTTATTTTCATTATTTTCGGGAGCTAAAATAAATAACAAAAACAATGATCGTCATCTTCAACGTTATTCGCGGCGATCCTTTAATTATTAATTCTGTGTTAATAGATTTTTTTAACATAACTTTTAATAATTTTTTTATTTATCATATATTTTCAAGTTTTTATAGACAATCTTAAAAAAAAATTTAATTTTTTTTAATTTTACGTAAAATTTTTAAATAATTTCTCTTTATGGAAAACATTTAATGAACTGTTAAATTATAGAAGTACACATAAAAGCACTAACGTTTATCAAGAACATTTGGACTGGCTTACCTTTGAAATATGACACATCGGGATAACTTTCTAGTGCTAAGCCCCAACGTGGAGCCGATGGCGTTTCGGAACGTGCTCTTGGCATTACCTAAATGAGTATAGATTGTGTGACATTTAATACATGAACAAATAAATTTTAAATTTAATGTTAAATAATAAAAAAAATTATAATGAAGAAATAATAAATTTAAAGTTTTCTAAACTATAATAAGTTTATCTTTCGGTTTTGTGTGTTTATCTTTTATATATATATATAAAATGGCAAGAAGCATTGAATAGCAGATATAGCTGAATTTAATCTTTCTTTTTAGGAGTTTTAATCTAGAAAAAAAGCAAAAAGAAAAAATAGCAAACATAAATGAATAAAATATCATTTTATATAACAATTTAAGACACGTAGCTAAACAGCACAAAATTACAGCAAATTGGACGGACTAAGGCTAAAGAATTTGATATTGAAATAAAAAACATATAAAGAAAAACATTTGAAAATTTTTATAAATTTACCTCAACTGTAACGAATATTCGGTCAGTGCCATTATTATTGCGGGCAACTACAAAGTAAGTGCCAGAATCTGAAATTTGTGATTTTTGCACAGTAAATCTGGTATAATCATCTGAGACTTCTTTGCTAACACGATCAGACTTGGTAATGTCTTTGGTGCCCTTCATAAAGGTCACTGAAAGGTAAAGTCATAAAGTGTTAGTTGAGTTCGTTGAGAAAACAATCAATACTTACATCTTGGTTTGGGATCCCCAGCAATTCTAAAGGAGATGGAGAAGGGATCACCAACTGCAATCTTCATTTCTGTTTCTGGCCTCGAAAGGAACAAGGGTGGGCGCTCTTCTTTTGAAACACCCACAGCCACATCCACATTTGCATGTGATTCAATGCGTCCGAAGGCATTTTGAGCTCTACAGGTATAGGTTCCTTCATTTTCGGCCTCGGCATTCATTATTGCCAAAGTATAAACACCACGTTCGTAGAATGTCTTAACTTTTGGTTGACCAGCCAAGGTTTGGCGATCGCGGAACCATTGTACGTCAATTGGTGTATGGGTTTGCATGAACTCAGCCGAAATGGCAATTGTACCGCCATTGCAAACCGTTTGATTGCCCAAAGGTGACACGAAATGTGGCTTATTGGGATCACGATGGAAGAAGCCCATAGTCTTTTCCAAAGCAAAACGTTCACGTCCCTTAAAATCAACTTGATGGGAAATCTTATTTTCGGCCGCCTCATTACGAGCCACACAAACATATAGACCAGAATCTTTTTCAGTAGGATTACATACAATCAATTTTGAATAACCATCTGGTTGATCAATTTGCACATATTTTTCGCCCGGTATAATCAAGTCAGTTCCCTTCATCCACTGTATTTCGGGGCGGGGCTTGCCACGTACACGGCAATCCAAGACCAATTCATTCTCATTAATAGAATAGGCGTCTGCGTAAAGAAAACACTTTTAATACACATTCCTTTTTTAAACGATTAAACGACACAGCTGAACAAAATACATTAAAAATATATTTAAATTAAAAAACACTGGACATAAACCACAACAACATTCAAACATTCAAATGTCTTGATCATGATGTGATCAAATGTCCTGTGCAAAAAAAATATTATGACAAGAAAAAATAAATTATCTGTGATACCTAGTGGTTTGAATTCAAAAAAATTGATTGAAAAAAAATATATAATTTTTAAACTAGAGTTTTGATTAAAAATTATGCCAAAAAATTAATTTTTAAGAATAATTCTCCATATGTTAAAGTAAATACGCGCCTGCAAAGATATCATATACATAAATACCTTTAATAGATTGCAAAAATATTGCAGGCTGTGGTGCATCCTCAAAATGTTTATAAACACGCAAATAGCTTTGACACGAACTTTCGCCATAATCATTCGAAGCACGGCAAACATAACAACCGCTATCTCTTTCTTGAGCTGCAGCAATTTCCAATATAGCTTCGCCATTATGGAAAATGGTCAGGTAGCGATTGTCCTTTGGCAGCGGTTGATTATCTTTCAACCACTCAATGCTTGTACAGCCATCGTAGACGACACTACAAGATAAACGAACATTTGAACATTCGGTCACAGTACGATCGTGTAGGAGGGTACTGAATAAGGGTTTTCGTTGTGCAGCTACATTATTATTTCGCAAATCGGCTGAATGCGTTACACTTAAAGTTGTTTCTTTAAATTCATTAGCTCGATTTGCACTAGTTTCCTCCTTTGCAAAACCATTAGTTTCGTTATCTGCTACTGCCGTCATTAGTTTCTTTAGGTCAGCTATTTTTATTACCTTCGTTATGGATTCAATGCGTTCATTCGCTTCGGCAAAACATGAGAAACTACCACAATCGGATGGTATGGGATTGCGAATAATAAGCTTGCGTATTCCACCAATTTCTTCGATGGAACGATAACGATTATTGGATATGGTGTGATCGTCGCGTATCCATGTAACACAAGGTCGACCATGAACGTTACACGTTAATATGATTTCACAACGAGTAGCATCAAAAGTAGCTAGAAATAATTATAAAAATTACAGCACATTCTTTAAATTAAAGAAAAACAAAAGCCTTTTCTGGATCGACAACATGACTTTAGTTCCGCTAAGTCCACTCAGTCGTAACAGATGGAATGAAATGGACCAAACAGATAATCATTCAAGGAGCCGAAACAACAGCATAGCAGCTTAATAGAGTTTAGCGCGCATTAAACTC
The DNA here is from genome assembly GCA_003055125.1 of Paykullia maculata. Lineage (NCBI taxonomy): Eukaryota > Metazoa > Arthropoda > Insecta > Diptera > Rhinophoridae > Paykullia > Paykullia maculata. The sequence continues at coordinate 7,038 of NDXZ01138100.1, read as the reverse complement.
TCTATACTCATATGTACAAGGAATTAAGTTCATCTTACCTGTAACAGGACTCGAGAAACAAGATGGCAACTCTGCCGTTGCGCTGTCGTAAACTGTAAGTTCACATTTAGATTCGACAGAGTTTCGATTATTACGTACTACACACTTGTACTCCCCAGTGTCGTCTGGTCGGACATCATAGATTTCTAAACTCAAGGCTCCGTTGATATTGTAGATTTTGTGACGAGTATCTTTGGTGACACGTTCATCGCCGCGCAACCAATACACGTCTTCAATCAAACCGGTCACGTAACATATTAACTGAGCCTTGGTGCCAGAGGCAATAGTTATGGGTTTCATAGGGGTTTCAACATTAAGTTTAAATTTAGCATCTCTTAAACGCAACTTTTGCTCTTGCCTTTCACCGCTTTCATCAAGTTTATTTCTAGTCTTTTCCATTTGTACTCCTTCTTCCTGATGTTCGTTGTACATTTTAGATGTCCTTCTTTCTGTGATCTTCTTCACAAAATCAGAAATATCCACAAATTTGCTTATTTTCATTTGGCCACTCTCACTTTCAGCATAACATGTATAAAGGCCTGTATCCTCTTTAATGGGATTTTTTATAATCAACTGTTTAACATCATTTTGCAGATCAACGTATTTGTATTTGCTGTTGTCCTGTGGCAACAAGGTATTGTCTTTTTGCCAATAAACATTTGGTTTGGGATTTCCAGATACCTTACATTCCAATGTTATATGATTTTCATGAGAATGATATGCATCTAAAGTTAAAATGAAATTGAAATGATGAAACATACAAAAACATACAAAAACAATGAAGAAAACAATCTTTTAAATATCGATGTTTGGTTAACAAACAATATGTTAGGAAAAAATGAACATACCTGGACATTATTTTAGAAGGACAGATCATTTAATACACCGTTTTACATAAAGCATACATAGAACATAAGCACACTTACCTTTAATGCCGACCGTAAAAGTAGGGGCTTGTAGTTCTTCTTTGCCTGTACTATATACAAACAAAGTGCAAGAGGAAACAATTTCATTTTCGGAACCTTTTACCCTTAATGTGTATTCACCACTTTGCTCCTCTGTAACACCAATCAAATTTAACCAAGCAATTCCATCTTGCATCGATAATTTACTCTTTGGTCCAAATACTATGGGATTATCATTATGGAACCAACGTGCGGTTGGATCGGGACCATCAATATTAACCATCCATTTCACATTGCTGCCCTCCTTTACTGTACGATTTGAAAGGAAATTTCTAAAGTAGATGCGTTTTCTTAGATCCGGAGGTGCTGCTACTTCACGTCTTCTACTGCCCCCTTCTTCGTCGTCCTCCTTTTTCTTCTTGCGCTTATTTTCCTTTTCTTCTTCGGTTTCCTGTGTTGGTGGCAATGCAGGTGGCCTGTCACGGGATGGCGATACTGGTCTCCTAAGTCTCGGCTGTACAGTGACCATGTGCGTAATTTCGACTGTACCTTCTCTATTCTCAGCTTGACAAACGTATTTTCCACTATCGGCCGGCACTGGATCCATAATAAATAATTCTATGGTGCCATCATCATGTTCAATTTGTTGGTATTTTTCGCTGGGTTCTACTTTCACCCCATCCTTTACCCATGTTATGGTGGGTGTGGGTAAGCCACGCACATGACAATCTAGCTGAACTTCATTAATTTTTCCATGGTAGGTATCCTTGATGTTGCGGGTAAATGTTGGTGGAACATCCCCTGTACCAGGATCAGAGTAAACCTCAAGTTTACAGAATGTCGAGGCCTCGCCTGTTTCATCTCTAGCCCAGCATTTATATTCACCAGAATCTTCTTGAGAAGCTGATGATATTTCCAAAGTACAAAGACCTTCTGCGTAGCGACCACGAATCTTTTGGCTATTTTGAATTTGCTCATCATTTTTAAACCATTTAACTTGAGGCTCTTTAGCCTCTAAGAAACAAGATATTTTCACTTTGGATCCTTCGGCTACCACACGATCTCTAACAGCAGTGGCAAAGTGGATGCCAATAACCTTTTCGCGTTTCTTAAGACTTCCAGTTTCGGAAGCTGTATCGGTAGCATATGCAGAAGCTGAAGATGCTTCGGTTTCCTCATCATCCTTCTTTGGCTTGCGTACACGTTTCTTTCCTTTGCTGCCTTCATCCCCATCTGATTCTGCTGCTTCGGGTTTGCTAGCTTCCTTAGGCTTCTCTACCTCAACATGCTTGGGCTTTAATAGGCTCTTGTCTGCATGGAAAACACCATGTATATTGCCGGCTATATGATGTTCCTTTCCCCTGAACATCACATTGTGAACAGTTTCTGCCTTACCAGCACAAGTCTCTGCTCTAACTATATATTTTCCACTATCCTTGTCATTAGGACAATCTATTACTAACTCACAGTTGCCATCGGGATGCTGGAAAATGTGAAATCTACCTCCACTTTCAATTTCAATATTATCCTTAAGCCACTGTACTTGTGGAGTAGGGACACCACGAATACCAGTCTCCAAAATCAATTCATTCGAATTCAAATGGTAAGTGTCTAAGTTTAGCAAAGTTTAAAAAAATAAATAAATAAAAGCACAATAAAAAAACAATTGCATAACACATTTCTTTTTGTTTGCATCTAAGTGCAGTTACACAATACCATATAAATAACCATGACATTTTTTTGTTGGCTTCTCTAGTATTTTATTTACAATTATGCTCACCTTTAACAGGACGTACAAATACAGGTTCAATGTCATCCGAAACATTTGGAGTGTAGACATGTAGCTGACACGATGAAGTTATTTTGCTGAATTCATTTTGTGCCGTTAAAGTATAAATGCCAGAATCCTCGGGCTGACAGTTCAAGAATTCCAAACATGCAAGACCTTCACGATTCATATTACGTATACGCGGGCCAAAGGTAACATTTTGATCATCCTTTGTCCACTTCATTGTTGGATTCGGACCATTTACAACCGACTGCAATTTTACTTTGGACCCAGCCAACAAGTAACGATTCGACAAATATGTAGAAAAATACAATTGTTGTTTGGGAGATGGATCTGGCATTCGGCTTCGTCTCTCATAGGTAACATCGGCATCATCCTCCTTCTTCTTAGTTTTAGGTGGCCTTCCGGCCTTATCACCGCCAGCACCAGCTCCTCCCTTCCTACTGCCCACATCCGAATCACTCATAATGCTGGACAAGACACTAGAGCGTCTGGACTGGTGGATATCAACAACAACAGAATGTGATGTTTGTTGGCTGCCTAATTTATTTTGTGCAACGCAAGTATAATTGCCACTGTCATTCGGCGTAGGCTTGTTGATGATTAGCTCGCAAATACCATCCAAATGTTCAATTTGCACAATGCGATCATCAAGTACAACCGGTAGTTGGTCTTTTATCCAAGTAACTACTGGCCGTGGATTGCCACGTATCTTAGTGTCGAGAATCAAATCGTTTTGAGAAGAGTGATAAACATCTAAATAGATACAAAATATATTTGTACATAACCAAATAGAAAGTGCTTCGAATATGTGACACTATTTTTGGCAACATACAAATGAATTTCCAACAACAACAATAACACCGAACGGTACACACAAACATCATTGAAATTACAATTACAAACACTTGCGAATACATCAAAAGATCTTGTTGTTTTGTTTTCAGTAAATGTCAAGATTCATCGATCGATCAATTGATTTAAAGTTTAAAATAACGCCAATTTTTATCAAGTATACATACGTGTGTATGTGTTTATGTTTATGTGATAAAAATGTTTGTCGATTCACATACAATGATAGAATTAGTAAAAATACCTCTCAGTGGTAGTGCGAAAATGGGTTCATGCTCATCGCCTTCGGTTTGCGCAGAATATACCTTGAAATAGCAAGATGTCTCTATTTCACTGAAATCGTTTTTGGCAACACACTTATAGACACCAGAACTTTCAGAAGTAACATTTATTAGTTCAATAATTGCTTTATCAGCGTCTGTGCGATTCTTTATTTTATCACCATAGGATACCCACTTGTCGTCCTTCATCCATCTGCACGCTGGGTCAGGACCAATAATAGTGACTACCAGTTTAACCGTAGTACCTTCCAAAGCCATGCGGTCACGCAATTGTGTGGCAAATTTCAATTTTTGTTTATCGGAAACAATAGGTTCTGGAGAAGCTCTTGATCCTCTTGATCTCACTTCTACCACAGCCTGAGCTCGTTTAATGTCAGATTCCCCTTTAGATTTAAGAGCCTCTTCCATAGCTTTCTTGGCAGTTTGTTCCTTATCTTTTTGGATACGATCTCTAGCATGAAATATACCTTGAACGTGATAGTGAAGATTTTTCGCAACTTCTACAACATGATTTGTTTGCGCTTCTCCACTAGAGTTAAAGGCCCTGCAAGTGTACATTCCACTATCTCTACTGTTGGGTTTATAAATCAAAAGCTTATAAACACCATGAGCTTCCTCAAGTTTGGTAAATTTAACATTTGGCTTGACTTCGAAGGCACCTCTCCACCAAGTTACTACTGGTCTGGGAACGCCATGAACATGAACCTCAATGGTTAGTTCATCATCACGTAGGTGATAGTATTCTGAAAATTATTTTAAACCAATCAGCAATATACATATATAGATGTGTTGTATGTAGTTGCTTTGGAACTGCTATTTCTATATACATACCTCTAACCAATCTAAAGGATGGTGGTGCTGGTTGATCTTTAAAAATTTCATAGATTGTAACATAACATGAAGAAGTTACTTCATCATTCATGTTCGCAATAACACACGAATATTCCCCAGAGTCCAAAATGGTCGTATTTACTATTTCTAACGCTAAAATATTATTATTATTTATAATACGATGAGTATTATCCCTTTCAAGTTGCCGCCCATCCTTGAACCATTTCACCGAAAGTTCAGGGCCGCCAACAGCACAGGCTAATCGCACGTTATTTCCGGCTTCGACAGTGCGATCAGATAAAAATACAACAAAATGTGGCAAACGCCTTTGGTCACGTAAGCGTTGCCATTCAGCATCACGTTGCTTTTCACTGGTTCGAACAGCTAAACTATATTTTCGCATTTGTTGCATGAATTCCTCGCCCTCCTCCGCGGCGATCTTCTTCCAACGCTCTTCGTCATCTGGACCGGGTCGTGTAAATCCTTCGGATGCATTGCTACTACGTCTTGTTTCGGCTGGCAGTTCACCAACTTCATCCACTTCTTCCTCTTCGTTTTCATCATATCTAGACTCATCATCATACCTTGATTCGTCATAACGTGAGCTGCCTTCATCAAATTCGGTTCCCTCGTCGCCTTCACCTTCACCTTCTTCCTCATCCTCTTCAGCAGCCTCAGCTTCCTCTTGAGCTCTTCTCTCGGCCTCCTCTCGCTCCCGTTCTTCTTGCTCAGCCTTTAAGCGTTTTTGCCGTTCTTCGAAGGTCTCAACTGGTTTCTTAGCAGCTGCCTTAGCTGCTTGCTCTTCGGCAGCCTTAGCAGCAGCCTTAGCCTGCTCTTCCATTTGTAAAGCCAATTTGCTTTTCTTTGGTGGTGGCTTTGGGCCTGGTCCAGCTGGTTGCTGCTGTTTTTCTTCAAACATTTTTTTACTAGCTTTCTGGCCGCCACCTATTTCAAGTTTTAATGACAATTTTGGACTAGGAGATTTTTCTTTCTTTTCCTTCTTTTTGGCAGCTGCTTTCTTTTTCCCCTTTTTAACGGGCTCATCAGACTCTTCCTGATCCATACTTTCCTCGCGATAATCATCTAGGTCTGGAGTCTCAGACAACCGTCTTTCAGAACTTTCATCATTTTCAGTGGACCTACGCGGTGTACGTCCTTTTCTGCTACCTTTTGCCTTCTTCTTTGGCTTAACTACTTCCTCAATGATTTCCTCTTCTTCTTCGTACTCCTCGTATTCTTCAACTACATAGATAACCTCAACATTAGACACATCCATTACAGCAGCACGATCAATAACAGATAGATCCGAGGTTATGTAACGCACAGGTTTTTGGGCTTCTAAGGGTTCTGAAATATCCATAACTAATGCACGATCAAACACTGCTGTGTTGCATGTTAGAAGGGTTTTCAAGTCCCTGCCCAACTCAAAGGGAGTTTTTTCCTTTTCCTCTCTCTTTAGGAAAGGAGTTATACTGCGCCATGATGAGGGAGTAGCACTGCGTCTTGTCATATACAAGGTAAAAGGTGTTTGAGAACGACCACGAATTGGTGTAGCACTGCGTCCACGTAAACTGCCTGGAGTAGGCGATTTTAATTTGCGTTTCTTTTGTGCTGGCACCTGCAAAGTATCCTGCACAGGTGTAGTCTCTGGTTCCTCTGAGCCACGGGCATCACCTGCCGTAGTTTCACCTTCAGTTTGACCCATTTTTGTACGTAGACACTCTTTAAATAAAGGATTTCAAGGACACACAACTAATAATTAATAAAAAAAAAAATCGGAAATTTTATCGATATTTGTTTTCTTTTGTCTTGAATTTATTATTCCGTTTTCGTTTCGGTTGTTATAAAACACAATTCGTAAAATTTAATTAAAATATTTTATATTTATTAAGGACGTGATCGGCGATCGGTCCGTTCGTATCGACGTACTTTATATGACTGTTCCGAACGAGCTGAAACAACCGTACGTTTCGAAAATTAAATTTCAAATGATCTGTGAAACAGTTGCACGATTCTTGTTCTAATTGTATTGGCTGCCAAGAATCTATAATTAATTTATTGTCATGGACTCGGCAACGACTTATCAAACTTTATTTTTTACGTGAAGGTAATTTTTATTTTTATTTACAAATTGAAATAATTTCAAAATGAAACGCAATCAAATGTAAATTGTTTTCTCAACAAAATTATCACTTGAGTCGAGCAAAACAATAAAAAAAAATGAACTTGACCTTAGAAATAAAAAACAATAATTAATAGTAATGATTTTAAAACAATATTTACATAAAATATTTATCCCCATATTCACAACAAATTTTTAAATTTATTAAGGGATTTATTG
>NDXZ01138099.1:0-11018 GCA_003055125.1 Paykullia maculata | reverse complement strand
ATAATTTAGTTTTTGCAAAATTTTATCAAAAATATGCTTTTTCAATTTTTCATCAGAAATGGTCATTAATTTTTCTTCTTCTATTGAATCAAACCATGTGTAAATGCAATTTCAACATTTTTTTAAAGTTCGAATGTATAAAATTTTACCTTAAGAAATATAATGCAGCATCATATTTCAAACGGTTGATTTTGTGTTTGCTGGGAAACTCTCTCACCAATACAATCGCAGTTTTAGCTATGAGCACCTCTGGTTTAAAGTTTTTTTTATATAAGAACTGCTAGAACCCCAGTACGGTATTTAAAAAAAAAACTTAAGAGTATAAAACAAGTAAGAGAGCTACGTTCGTTTGTGTCAAATCTTATATACCCTTCACCACGTGGGGGTATGTAATAAGAAGTGTATGTATGTATGTGTGTATTAACATATCCGAAAGGTAGCAAAAGGCTTAGAAAACTTTTTTTATGATATAAATGTTTGTCCATAGTGGGGTTTCACCTGTATCTTTGCGGATTCTGGGCCAATTAGTCCAATTTCTTTTAAACATGTCTGTAGTTTATTCCAAAGCTGCAAAACAATCATTTTTTTGTGTAAAAAATAAATTTTATTTTTTATAGCCAATTTTCTCGGGAATATTTCCAAAAGTTTAATGCCACATACAACTCTGGGCGACCTATGGGACCTACGAAAAGTTGATTTTAACCAACACACGCACAGACGGACATGTTTAAATCGACTTCCCTATTAATAAGAATCCAAAATATATATATTTTATAGGGTCGCAAATTACACCTGTGTGAAGGGTTTAAAAATACTTACATTTTTAATCAAAAAATAAAAAAAGTATTTAAAATTAGTTTTAACTTTTAATTTTATTAAAATGTTTGTATTTGTTTACTACAATTAATATAGAAGTTGTTTTTCTTTGTGTTTGTGGGTTGATTTTATTATGTTTTTCTTTTCAATTTATTTTACATAAATTACATCATATTAAATATTAAAGTTTAGTAATGATATTGCATTTGATTAATTATCAATATTTTGCTTGTAGTAACATTTAGTAGCAATAATTAAAAATTAAGAAAAACTTTTTATATATCAAACCTTTTTATAAAAGTTTTATTAAAAAAAAAAAGATTTTAAGCAAAAAACAAATCAAAGCATGCAATTAATTACATATTTTTTTGTTTTGTTTTTCAAATTTTAAATGTATATGGCAAAACAAATTTTTTTTTAATTATTAATTACTTTAAGTCTAAGTAAATAAATTTAATTTATTTATTTTATATTAGTTTAGAAACATTTATGGATGAATTTATAAATATAGTTTTTTTTTTCAAAATTATTTTGATGTTTTTTTCCTCTTAATTTTTTCTTTATTTAAAACATGTTTCTTAAACACTTCATAATTATCTCATGGACATAGTTTTAATATTAACAGAAACCTTAAACAAAGTTGCTTTAATCATGTTTGCATTTCGTTTGAAATTTGAAGCGTTTTAAAATATAATTTGCAAAAAAAATTACAATATTTTCGGACATGGTTTTGTATGTAAATGCAACTTGGTTAAAGGTTATGTTATACATTTTAACTATGTACTGTGTGTGTAGTAGTAGTAGTAAAGGATTCGATCTTAGATTATATCTCTGTTTTTTGTTTTGTAAAAATTTAATTTTTTAGGCATTTTTCCAAATTTTTCAGTTCATTTTCGAACATATACATATGTATGTTTAGATAGATCTTGTTTCCTTAAAAGACTATTTTTGCTTTTAATATTATGTATGCAGTTTGTTTTATATAATATAGTAGAATTGGTTGTTGTCATTGTTCTTTTACATACAATTGTAGCCATTTCTTTTGTTTTTTTTTAATATGTCTTTATAAAATTATTTGCTCTACTATTAGCTTTGTTTGTTTGTTTTTGTTTATTAATTCCCTGCTATGTTTTAATAACAAATTTTCTTTTAAGATTTTTCTTAATGCTTTTCAATAAGATTGTGTTTACATTTTATAAGATGTTTTGTTTTTTTTTTTTTGTAATAAATTTTTAATATTTGTTGTTAAATTGTTAATTTTAAATACATAAACTTTTTGTTTGTTTGTTTTTTTTGTGATTGATGTTCACATTATTTGTTGTTTGTTTTAATATCACAGTTTAGTAAAGGACTTCTTAGATTTTAGTAAAGATAATCCCCAATTTGTATTTTTAGGTGTTTTGTTTATTTGTATATTTGTTGTTGTTAATTAAGAAAATACAAAAAAATGTTTGTTGTTAGTAAACTTTGTTTAGATTTTAAAAGTTTTCTTTAACTTATTTGAAAACAAAGGGAAATATTGGTTAAATGTGTTTTAAATAGATTTTCAATTTCAAATTCCAATTTTGGATAAATTCGTCAGACCAAAATTTAAATAAAATAAAAAAGGATTGTATGTAATTTAAAGGGACTTTTAAATACCGATTTTTTGCAATAAACAAAAAAAAAAAAATACTAACTCAATTTTAACAAAACTTTTTAAAATTAAAACACATTTAGGCATGACCTGAAAATAACTCATTTTTAAATCAAATCGTTCAATCGCTTAAATGCCTCTTATACCTCCTAAGCCCTGGTTAATTTTCAAGTTTTAAAAATAGTGAAAAGGTTCAAAAATAAAAGTTTATAAATTAACTAATTAAAAATATAAAATTTTTATAATTTTTTTTGCATAATAACCCAAAATATAAAATTTTTTACAATGTTCGTAAATGCGAACTTTAGTTTAAAAAGCGATGCGGCATTCGATATATGTCCATTTGACTAGGGGCCAAGGTATCCCATCTTTATTAGATCGAATTTTCTGTGTGTTTGGTAATAGAATTCTAAAAAGAATTCGCCTAATACTGATCGCTTTCATCTGCGAAAATGAGTCTTTAGGTTTGCTTACTCTATTTAAAAAAAAAAAACCTGTAATCTATTTAGAAATGATCAAAATTTGTAATTTAATAATTTAAATTTTAAGTTTAAAGATTTTGACCCAAACCTCTAATTAATTTAAAAAGAAAAAAGATTTTGAGACTTTCAAATTATTGTTTAGGCCGAAGTATAACAAATCTCTTAAGGTCGTATATAATTTTAAACGTATCTATTTAAGCACATAAAACAAGTTTAACTAATATTTTCCCTTATTTTTTTTTTCTTATTCACTTTGTGATTAATTTAGGCCCTTTTTTTACTAATACGAATAGTATTTTTCAATTTCATACAATTGATGTAAGTTGTAAAATAATATGTATGTATGTATGTATATATTTTTTTCCTTATAATTAAAAATAGTTAATCGTGTCTAAAAAAATGTGTTCTAGGTTTATTGTAATTGTTTGTGGCTTTTCTTTTATGGAATGAATAATATAAATGACATTTAGTTTAAGAAAAAACAAATAATTATTTTTAAAAGAACTTTCATATTTGTTGTTAAATCTTATTTTAAAACGTACAACGCTAATGATGGTTACATTTTTTTAAAACACTTTTTTTTTTAAAAAACAAATAGTGTTTCTTTCTTTCATTGTGTTTTGTGGCTTTTTAAATATAGATTTAAATGGTATTAAATCACATATCGTTAGTTGTTTCTTGTTTTTTTTTATTCTCTTTGTTGTTTTGTTTATTCTTACATACAAAAAAAAAAAACAATAAAAAATTTTTTTTTAATGTTAATTTCCTGGTGTTTCTTCATTAATTTTGTAATTTTCTTTTGTAATTATCACAAAAAATGCTTATTTATTTCAAACGTTTTGTTGTTCTAAACATACAATATTTGCTTTTTGTTATTTAAATAATTTATTGTTTAAAATTTGTCTATAACATTTATATTTTGTTATTTCTTTTTCTCTAAATAGTTCTTACTAAACTATTGTTAGTTTTTTTTGTGTTTGATGGAAAACATTATTTTCATTTTGTATAAATAAAAACAGTTTACAAAAAAAGGATGTAAAGCAATTGGGAGAGGTTTGTTTCAGTAACAGTTTTAAAAAACTTATGGGTCGATAGTGGATGGCAACTGAACCTCAATTGCGTTGGTGGCAAATTCTGATAACTAGCAGCTGTTAACTTCACCTGCCAAGTTTAAAGATAATGGCAACTGTGTAATTGTAGTTGCCAGATGGCAACGCAACTGAAATTCGGTCGCCATCTACAATCTACTCATTATATTTGTTGCGTTTTTAATGCAATGTTTGATTTGGAGTCATACTAGATTTTTTTTTTGGAAAACTCTTTTTTGCTACCAATGTAATGTCCATTGATATATTTTCTTTGAAAAATGTATGAACATTCTGTGTAATTTATTAGCACAATTGTTAAAATACGATGGCAGAACCATAATGCAAATAAGTTTTTACGCCATTTTGTAATGGTGGACGAAACATGGATTCATTAAAACGTGCCAGAAGTCTAGAAGCTTAGTGGAACATTTTGCTTTTAGAGTGACACATTTAATTGTAGGAACTAAAATGGAATAGGTTATAAGAGATTATGTCAAAATACGGGTGGGTCAAAAGTCACCATGGGTTAGAAAAATTTAATAAATTTTTCTTTTTTTTCAGATTATAAAATATTAAATATTTAATAATCTGGGAATGGAAGTATTTTTACTCTAAGTATGGAAAATAATGTCACTTAAATGACCCCCATTTTCAGCTTCGCAATGATGGGCTCGTTTAAAAGCATTTTCCATAACATCATTTTCATTTGAAAGGTTTTAATAAGCAGAACTGTAGGTTCTGGCGTTCTGAAAATCCAAGTCATTCATTAACGCCAATTGCATCCCATTAGGAGTACAGCATGGTGTGGCATTATATCTAAAAATATCATTGGGCCTTATTTCTTCGAAAATGAAGATGGAAATGCTGTAGCCGTAAGTGGAGAGCGCTATCGATTTATGATATATTTTTTAACGTCCTGCTCTTTAAAACAGACCTGAGATGTGGTGTCAGCAGGATGGAGCGAGCCACTGCCCTGGTGACTTTTGGCCCACCCTGTATATAAAGTCAAGAATTTGTCGATCAACCCACGTATAATACATTTTTTTATTTTATAAATAATGTTATTTACTAGCAAATGTCCAATTGCTTTACATCCTTTTTACATAATTGTTCCTTTTCTAGTAAAACCTCAATATTTCTCTTCTTTTTATCTTGTTTCAATTTTGTATTCAAACATTATTTTCCCCTAAAAATGCTTTTATGTTGTTGATCTAAATGTCAATTTGATTGATCGTTAGATTGTTGACAACGTTATTTGTGTATTATTTTTGTTTGTTTAAAGTTGTTGCGCTTTATCAGTCTTTGATTTTGCATTAATTATAATAAATTAATTGCTTTCTTCTTTATCTACATAAGTTTCGTTATTTTCATAATATTCGTATTCATATTCTTAAATTCACAATAAAACCAATATTTAGATTCTTTGTTCCCTTTAGATTCTTTGATTTTACCGTTTTTCCAAAGATTTTTATATTTAAAAGTTGTTCGTTTTGTTTTGTTTTGAGTACAACTGAATGTTGTTACAATCATTGTGTTAAAGTTGTTGGTTGTACTTTTAATTCTGTTTTTTTGTTTGTTTGTTTTTATATAAGAAAGAAATACTTTAAGTTGTTCAGGTACATTTTCTTTTGTTGTTGTTGTTTTTGTTCTTGTATATGTATGTATTTTGTTTTTTTTTTATATAAATATCGCATTAAAATCCCTATAATTCATACAGCAAATAACGTTGATATTCTTCACAAGAGTTTTTTGTGTAAATATATTTACATAGAGTCGTTTCATAAAAAGTTGTTCTTTTTTTTTTTTAAAGGAAAATTTTGAAAAAATTGTCCTAAATTTTGTTCATGTATTTAAAATTTTAAAAGTAAATTTTTTGTTTGAACATATTAAAAAAAATAATAATTATAATTAAAAGCATGGTACAATAAACAAGGTAAACCTATTGGCCCAAATACCCAGCAAAAAATGATGCTTCCTCGGAAGCAGCTTTGTAAGGCTGAGTGCAGTTGTGTACCGCTTTCAATTCTATGAAAAATTACATGATTTTCATATGAGATTCCTTGCGTAGAAGCTCTGCTTTAAAGCTTCTTAATGATCTTTTTGAAGAAACTGCTAAATATTTTCATTTTGCAAATCTCTTTTGTAAGCTAATTGTTTCAAAAGGCAATAAAAGATGCAGTAGGTATGTAATAGTCAGATTTACTGCTTTCAAATTTAGATTTTTTTACTGGATGATTATCAGCTGTTCACCTCAGTTAAAGTACGAGTTGTCAAAATTTGTTGGTTTTGGTTTTTTTATGTTTGTTTACAAAAAAATTAAATAAATTTTCTGACTTTAAAAGAGATTTTTGTTATAAAAAAGCAGAAGAAATCAAATTTTAAAGTAAAAAAATATACAAATTTGTAAATGGCCTTGAAAAAGTTTCGGTTTTTGTCAACCAATTCAAAGCTTTGGTGTATTGATTTTGGTTATCGGACCACTTAAAACAATGCCTATTTCCAAATAGTCTTGTTGGAAATTTTTAAGACAGGAGCTCCTTGCTGCAAATCGGAATCCTTTAAAGTAACCGATTCAAATTAAACAATATTTTGGACAATGTTATTGGTTTGTCTTGTATTAACCTTATGTTCGCTTAAGCCACTGCTTAGTCTAGTTGCACCCTTAGATTTGTGAATCTTTTGTTTGCAGGCCAAATTATTTTGTTTATTGTACCATAATTAAAGCAGAGTTTTCCAAAAATATGATAACTAAAACTGTTATTTTAAAATAATTTTTGCTTTTGTATTAAATAAAATTTAATAAAATTTAAGACAATGTTTTTCTTTATGTTATTCCTTTTTTTCTTTGTAATATTCCTTTTAAGGGGATTAAAGTTATTATATTTTAATATATTCGTTTATTTTTTTGTTTGCTTTCAATTTGTTTTGATATCACAATACCTCAGAAACACATACGCATTTTTATTGTTTTATAGATTCTTTTAGAAATTTTTAAATATTTTTGTTGTTGTTGTTTGTGTTCGTTAGTTTTTTTTTTATTTCTAGTAGATTTAAAAAATTTAATAAATTTACGATATTATTTGTTTGGAGGTTACTTTTTAATGTAAAAATATAATAATGCTAAAAACAAATAAAATCACAATAAATAATTTTGAGCTTGTTTTTTTAATAAAAAATAAATAACAATTTGTGATGCTAATTTTTGTTTAGATATTGAGCTTGTTTGAAAAAGAAAACTTTATTTTTTAATTTTTAAAGGTATTAATTGAAAAGAATTTTTTTTCTGATTTCAAATAAACTTAAGTCATACTAGATTTAAATATTTAATTTTCAAATAAAAAAAGTTCAAGATGTTTTATCTATTTTTGCACCATTTACAATATTAATCCCTCCATGTGAATTAATATTGTTCCACAGAATTCATTGTTGATGTATCAAATTTATGTTCGTTTCAAAAAGACCTGAGTGAAAATTTTAAAAACAATTGAAAAAGTTTTTTTTTTTATTTAAAACAAAATTAAAAATACGAAATTCGTTTTTTTTAATTTTGAAATAATTTTAAAACTGATTATAAATCTGGAGATTAATATATATATAATAAATTGATAGATTATCAATAACAACCTAATCTCAGTTGCAATTACCAGAAGACCGAAGTCTGCTTTACTTTTTACTTCGTTTCAAAAAAAACATTTTCGAATTCTTATGTTTAAAGCATAAAAATTCGATCAATTTTATTGAATCAAAACATAGAGGTAATAAGCTATATACTTCTTATTAGTGTGTCGGCCAGTGTAATCAAACATTTCAAATTTCAAAAACTATTTTGAAAAACCATAGTCATAGTGAAAAAAATTATATTGTAAATGGTGTTTAGTTTTAGCTTTCAAACCATATTTTTTTTTAAATACATAAATAACAAGTCGTTCTTTTAAAGATGCTTAACACTTTTGTTGCTGTTTAGTGTCATTAGTTTTTCTTATTTTCTTAATTCTTCTAAAGTAATTGTTGTACATTTTATTTCAACAAATTTTTCTTTCATTTTTTAATTTTCCTTTTGTAAATTATGTTTTTTTTTTGAGATGGCTTTTAGTTTTAATCACAGTTTGATGTTTATTGTTTCATTCTCTTTAAACTAGTTTAAGTTCTCGTTTTTCTAGAGTTTTCGTTAGATTTTTTTTTATAGCAGGTTTCACAATTTCGCCGTTGTACGTCATAATTTGTGAAGTGCTTAAGTCTTTTAAGATGATTTGTTGTTGTAATACGTTATTTTCGTCTTTGCGTTTGGTTGAAATTCGTTTAAATTTCTTTCTAACAATGCCTGGTCTTAAATTTTAAAGGGGAGGGGGGATGTGGCTTAACACATATACATATATTTTAAATTTAGGTTTCTTAGTAAATTATTTTATGATTTTAACTTAATTAAATTTCTCTATAACTATTTAAATTGCTTTTCTTTTTCTATTGTTAAACATATTTGTTTAAAATAATAAATCATATAAATAATTAAAAAGTTTTCTTGTGGTTGGAAAAGTTTAAAGTATAAGAGCAGCAAAATGTTTTAGTAACAAATAAAATCACTTCTTTTAACATCGAAAATAACTCGTCCACATAATTTAATATAACTTTTTTTTTCAAATTATTTTTTTTTTTTTTGTAATTCAACTTATTTTTAAGGGTTTTATAGTTGACACAAAAACTCCTATTTTACGATTTTTCGAATTTTTCAACAGCCTACTATTCGATGTTTTTTTTTTATTTTACAATATTCGAATCATTCGAAAAACTGTCTCGACTTTTTTTAACTACTGCCAGTTGTTTTACAATGAAATTTGAACGTTTGAGATCTTTGCAAACTAGAAAAGCTCTAACATTGTTGCAGTTTCCTTTAAATTGAAAAGTAATGATTAGAAATGTTTCATTTACAACCCAAAATATACAGTTATTAAAAATTCAAGAATAGCACTGTAAAATCGCTGTATAAAACTGCCTTATGTAAGCAATATTTAAACTTAAATAAAGACCAAGTACAGCACTTTTTATTGGTTGGGATCTTGAAGAATTATGTTTGAAATTAAATAAATTTATATTTGGAGAAATTAAAAAAAAACATGTATTAATTTATATAAAAAAAAATTGTTAAATAAGTTTATTGAAACTCTAACGATGTTTTCACAACAAATTTTAATTATAGAAGCTCTTTAGGACTTTTGATTAAGAGATTCATTCTTTATTTTAGCCTCTATCTGAAAATATTCACCCCTATCGTGAATTAATTTTCCCTTAAATTTTGTTCCCCATTCCCAAAACTGCAATAATTATTTTTTTGTTCCCTGTTTGCTCTGGGAAACAAAATTTCACATTTGGGAACAAAATTTAAGAGAACAAAATTTTACATTTTATTCAAGATAGGGGTGATTGCAAAAGTATTTAAGCAGTTTTTTTTTAAACCTTTAGAAAAATTAATTTTTTAGAAAAACATTTGAAAAAGGGCGTGTTTGAAGAAATGCATAAATGTAACTCTAAATTTTACTTTTACTTTTCCAACAACATAAAAAATAAACAGAACTGAATTTTTAACACAAACAAAAATTTAGACTGTTAAAACAAATTACATTTATAAATTTGGCATATTTTGTTTTTTTTTTCTTTTCCCTAATATATTCAGGGATACGTTTTAAATTCTTCGTTAATGACCATGAAAATACACAAACATAAATAAAATTAAAATCAAAGAACTGTATAGATTAAAATTAAAAATTATATAATTTCTTATAACGTTTTTGTTGTAGATTTGTTATGAAAAGGACATTTAAAAAGTATAAAGATATAATATATACATATAGATATATAAAATAAAATCGTAAAATTGTAAAAGAAAAAAATATTTATATATTTTCATTTATAGAATAAATGTATATCACTGTCATGCAAAATTTTCTTAATAAACTACATACATTATTTACCGCACATCATTATTGTTTAAAAATTCCACAACTGTTGCTGCTGCTAGTCTTAAAACATTTAATTAAGTTTTCGCGAAGATGGCAAAAAAAACGTTGATTGATTGATTTGTTGGTCGATTGAGAGGTTGATTTAATTGGCATGACATTTTGTTGGTAGTTTGTGTATGTATTTAGTTTTTTTTTTTTTTTTATATATAGTTTCTAGTTTGATGTGATGTTCTTAAAGGATTTTTACTTAACATTAAAATATTGCAGATTATTTTATGATACTTGCTGTTGGTTTTTCTTTGTGTGTGTGTGTTTAGTTCTTAATCAGAAGATTAATTTAATAACAAGTTTTCTTTAAAAGTGTAAAATTTGTTTTTTTTTTGGATTTTGAGTTTAATTTGTTTCCAGTTTTAATTGGAAATATCACGTCGTATGAGATCGAAGACATATTCATCACGTACATCATCAGCTACGGGCATATACCCGAGGGCTGGATGAATATTGTTAAGATTTGAAGGTTCCCATTTTTGGCCCAACAAGGAATTGATTTCCTGAAAAATCCCAAATAAATTTTCAAAATATAAATAGTTAATAAAATTTGAAAATTTCTTAAATACAGAAAAACTGCTAAAATATAATTTCAAATTTGTATGTTCTACAACACCATAAGGATTATGTGTTTATGCAAATATTGCAAGCGACAAAAAATAGCCCACATCCCACCTTTAAGTATACAAAATTATAAAGAAGTATTTTTAAAGGCTATATTGTTCGTTATCAAATTACAATTCTTAATTCTAAATACATTTTAAAAAATGTGCAATTTATAACTTTTTTCGGGCAAGGTCGAACACTATTGATGGCATTGGAATTGTTATTGATTGGACTTATCTTCCATATACATTCATCGAAACTAATCCAGCGCTCAAACCTTAAAATTGAAGTCGTTTTTAAATTTACCACAAAAAATATTTACGCAAACATAAATCACACTTTCAAATTTCTCAATGATTGGTCAATAATTAGTCCTAGCTGCAATGCA
>NDXZ01138097.1:3183-13868 GCA_003055125.1 Paykullia maculata | reverse complement strand
CTTTGAAAAAGATACACTCACAGTTTTGCTACAATTTTTTTTTTAAGCAAACAAAGATGTAGTAAATAGATCAATCAATAAAAAAAACTAAAATTTTGTTTCTTTTCTTATACCCTGATAAGGGTATATATAAGTTTGCCATTCCATTTGTAAATTCTAGAATATTCATTTGCGACCCCATTAAGTATATATATTCTGAATCCTTATAGATAGGGAAGTCGATTTAGCCATGTTCGTCTGTTGAAATCAACTTTTCTCAGCCCCCCGATGTCGTTCGGACACGTTATTGGTATCAAACGATCAGAAATTTTTCTGAGATTGTTGCTAATCATCGACAAATCCGACAATTAACGAGATATAAAAAAATTTTTTTTATTTTTTTTACACAAAAATGATTATATTTGTGTGTAAGAAAGAAATGCCTGTGAGAAATTTAAAAAAAAAAAATTTTGAGATATAGGCAAACATTTTTTTTTTACGTAAATACACGCAGTGAAGGGTATATAAAATTTGGCACATCCCAAAATATAGCGCTCTTACTTAGTTTTCTATTAAATTTGAAACACTGAGTTTGGAACTTCTAAGGAAAATAATCTTCTACGCTCTTTCTAGTTTTGATTTTGGAATAATTTGTTTTTTCTATTATACATTTTAAGTTTGTTTTCTTATAACTTGATTAAAAAAACAGTGTTATCGAGAAAAGAATTTATATTTAATAAGATTTATAGGAATAAAAACTTCCCTATTGAATTTTAAGAAGATCAGTTCATTACTAGTCCTGGCTCCTATATAAGGCCTTATTTTGAAAAACACCTAAGCGCAATTAAAGGTAAAAATTTCGTCATATGTTTTTGTTTGCAAAGGTTTTTTGTTTATAAATTCCAATTCGAATAACTAAAATAATTATCGCATCAATTTCAGCCTCCAATAATTAAATACAAAGAGTGTCTGATTTTAATTAGTACAACGGAAATGATTGTGTTAATCCCCTTGAATATGAAAAATGTAATGACTTTGAATTAGTATTGAATTGTATTGTTGGAAATGTATGTGTGAATTATTTAATAATATCGCAATGTGTGTATAGAATGATTAAAAACATAAGATTAAGTGACAGTGTTAATTAAAAAATAAAAATATATACTCACATATGTACACATACATACATACATTCATACATATTTACATATATGTATGCGCATATATATACATACTTACACCAAGACCCCCCAAAATCAATAGATATGTATGTATGTATACTTACATACATATACATATGTACTTATATACATATAAAACAAAAAACTTTTAACTTACCCGGGTTGTCCACAATTTCTCCAAAAGTACTTTTTAAGGCATCTGTGGGCACTCGCGGACCATACGAGTCTGATTTATTGAAATCTATCCAATATTGTATTAAACGATCCCAAACATCTAAAATTTGTTCTTTAAGCTTAGTAGCGTGTATTGGATCAGCATCAGCAAGCCAATCATCAATATACGTTTCGATTTTCCGACGACCATAATGATGGGCATTGTCCAGAGCATCATCAATAGATGATTGCATGTTAGCTGGTAAAATATCTATCAATTCTGGCCGATCTGTTATGGTTTTGTTAATGAGATCTTTGCCCAAATAGGCCACTTCAATGGTTTCCGAATATATGTTGACACAGAAGAAAACACTCAAGAAAACAATAAAGAGTATCATTAGAATAATCATTAAAACGGAAGTAACCAAGTCGACGGAAGCTTTGAGCGAATCACGCACAATCGTATTGATTTTATAATTTAACTCTAAGATGCCGGGAAGACAAAGTGGCAAAACAGCGGAATGATGTTCAATGGCCCAAGACTAAAATTAATTTAAAGGACACTGTTTCAAATAATAAAAGGTTACAAATTTATACAAAAATTACCTTTATCTTTTCGTAAAAATCACTTAATTTGTCACCAACGAAATCCGTAAAACCCGTATATTTACCCAATGAAAAGAGCAAATGCATAAATACGGGTATGGCGGCCAATATAAATACCCAAACGTTGCGATATAAGAAAGTTATAATACAAATATAAAACAGAAATTTAAAATATTTATCACTTAAGTTTGTATGCCCTTCGTTTATATCTTCCTTAACTTCATAGGCTTCTAGAGTTTCAACTGAATCCATTGTCTCACTGAGGGACACATCCTCAATGTCAGAATGTTGATTTATTTGTTTTGTTTTTAAAGAACTTATAGACTTTTCAAAATCTGTTTTATCCAAAAGTTTCTTTAGTTTATCAATAATAGAACTTGATTCTCCGGTAGTGCGTAAATGATAAAGTATTGATGCTCCCACATAGAACATAATCGATAAAAATACAGGTACTTGTAGAGCTCCCAAAAAACTACAAACATAACTAACTATAGCAATCCATAATGACTGACCAGCAATAACAAAACGATTACTATTGGAGGGCTTCCAAAAGAAAAAGACGGACGTTAAGTAAACAGCAACAATGGCTGCTAACTGTAATTGTGAAATAATGAACAGTTAATACAACATTCGTGCTAAAAACATATGCATGTATGTATGTATGTTCAGCTCAGGTGCAACACTTACCAAAAATATATTTAAAACACCAATAATTTGCACAAAAAGAGTATGTGAAAACACTATCAGACGCCAAACAGCACACAAAAATCCTTTGGGAGCATACAACACCAGCAATTTCGTACACGTGGCAACACCTACACCGGCCGTTATCACTTGCCAATGTTCTTTTAACCAATCAACCAGAAATTTACCACAATTTTCAGTTGCTTCTAATGGTGCTAAACTTAAAGCAACCAGAACATTAGAATCACGTTCTTCCAGTTTTTCAAACCAGCCATTTAAGAGTTGCGCTAGTTTTCTTTTAAACGGAAATAATACGGCACCCATTAAAAAAGCCCACAGCAGTGGTCGCACAAATGGTCCGAGTATAAAACATACTGCCACAAATGCTGCAATACCGGCAGCTATTAGAAAGTTATACATTGCCGCCTTAAAGCTTTCATGGTTCTGGGAACGCATGCGCATTATCTTGTTGAGTACACTATCGAATGATCGATCTCGTCGTATAGAATCGGAACGATTCATTTTATTGTGTCAGTTTTTTAAAGTTCAGATTTATTTTAAAAGCTTCGGTTGAGTTGTATTTCTTTGGTAGTGAGTGGTTTTTTGGTTAATCTAGAAAGAAGAAAAGCTGTTATACAAAAAAAATTCAAAATAGGATTTTTTGCCTCATTTTGTCTCATCATAAAAAAATTATTCTTCATATGTACATATGTAAATAACGAATTAATTAAAGATATCCTATAATAGAGAAATTTTAGTTGCAAAAAATTCACAAAAAAAATTTACAAGATGATTTTTTTTATTATAATGCTATTATCAATTCTTTTTTTTTTTAAATAACGAAAAAGGTTTAGGGTATTTACAAAAAATTGTTTTCGATTTATTTTTTAACCGCTTTTAAAATACATATGAATGTACACATGAACATACATAATATAAAATTACTCACCTTTTCTCTAAATGTCCATAATGTAAAACACATTCGAAATTCTTGGTAGGCTTGTTCATATACAAAGCTACCGTTGTATTGTTTAATTCAACAAACAATAAAAAAAACAATTTACCGTTTTGTTTTTGAAAAGTATCTACAAGTACATAATTCTATTTTTGTTTATTTCAAGATTTTTCTTATCAAGTATTCGCTAAATACATATGTATGTGTGTAGCTGTGTAAATAACTATGACGTCACTTTTTAATACGTACTTTGGGTATTATATAGTATTTTATTTAATAAATTTTTAACATATATCTTATTTTTTTTTGTAAATAACTAGATTTTTTCTGTTTTTACTTTAAATATTGTTAAATATTTGCTTTTTCATGAGTTTTTAAAAGCCCTTGCAACAACTAAGTACTATTTCATGTTTAGAAAGAAAAAAAGTAAATGAAGAAAATAAAGCACAACAAAATAAAGAAAAACAAAACTAGCGTTGTATTTTGTTCTGTGACACATTAATAGTTATTAAAAAGAGCGAAATGGAACACAAAAGCATTAATTTTTTAGTTAACTGCAGTTTAGCAAATTCGCATAATTTTTCGGTTGTATACTTAATTTTTAATAAACATATAAAAAGTTATCTGTGTTTAGTTTTATTAGCTTTGTATAAGCGTGGTACTTCCCACTTTTTCAACGACTTAACTGCAAAACTCTTTAAATTTTGGTTAAGTAGATTTATTTGCAATATATAATTTACTTGGTATGGGTGTATGGATGTCCTAAATTAATAGAGATTACGTTAAAACATTTTGTTATATGTAAATATATGTAAATACAGTAAGGTTTTTATTAACACATTTTTTTAGCAAAGGTAATTTTGTATTATTCGTGAGCAAAAATATTATAGGCGAATATGAGTGATAGTAATTATTTTGTAACCATGCATAAACGTGATAAAATTTTAAATTACCCTTTGCGTAATTCATTTTTTATGGCAGTAGTGCGTTATAGTAAGTTAAAATTAGTCATCTGCACATAATAAAAATAATTGCAAAATGTCTTATAAATAGTAAATTTCCTTTTATGAATTTTTGATGCATTCACTATTTGTACAAATTTTGTATAAAAAATTTTCAAAAAACTCATGTTTTGCTGTATTGACCTAATCTTAGCCACGATTTTTTATCCCTGCTTAGTTTTATAGTCTGGCTACACTAGGAGAATTTATAAAATGCAACAATGATATTTGGCGTATGTTTTGATTTTTAACCGAAAGTTGTAACAAAAACAAATTAAAATGGGTAAATTTATTACAAATATTTTAAATTCTTTTTTATACCCATTTCGAATATTCTTTAGATGAAAAACTTCAAAATATATTTAAAATACGTCCATTGCAATCCGATTGCATTGCATATCGCAACTCTAGAAACGAATACCGTAAAATGTTAAAACAAACATGTGTTTCAGAATTAAAGAACCTGGTAAACGTTGAAATGAAAGTCGAAAAAGTCCAGCTAAAAATGCCTAGTGAAGAACAAACGCCTAATATAAATGGGGAATTGAAAAAATCACGAGTAAAATTTTATTTCTAAAAAACTACTTAAATCTAGATATAAAAAAATTAATATATTTTTTTTACTTTTACAGGCGGAAGTATTGTTAAAGGAATGCAGTCGTGTTGAACAAGGTCTGCAGTTTTTATAAAGTGATCCCGAGTTATTTCAGTCTTTCATCATTACTTTATTGAGATGTTTGTATACTAAACTTAAGCACTCATGTGAGGGCTTAAATACCTGAAAAGAATATTTAAAATAAAGAAATAATGGGTACCTATCTTGTTAAATTTGAATAATTGACTTACCTTAAATACAGGAATTATAGGTGTTTCACGAAAGAGTTTTCCCTTGGTTCGTAAAATAAGTAAATGACGAAAATCTAACTGTTAAGTTAAAATGATTATAAATATATTTATAGCTATAAGTATATTTTGTATAAGTAGGTTTTGATATACTTACGTTTTCTAAAATTTCATTTATGACTATGTCGTGTATATGGGAAGCAGCCACAAATTTATTTTGTTTGCTCAATAATCTTTGTATTTGCATGTGTATGCCAAAATCGTAACAAAAAATGAACTTTTCTATAAAAGGTTTTAATACAGATTTAAAATAAATATGTGTTTACACTGAAGTACCTACTTACCTGACTTTACCAAATGGTTTATGCGCCAAAATAGTGGTAAGAGCCAAATAACTAAAATCACATCAAAAAATACCAGATGATATTTATTTATAAATAATATCGTGGCATATGTGCAAAAACTTAAAATTAAATAAATAAAATTGTTCTTTAACGAATGTAGTTGTTTATCATAGTTTGTATTTATCAGTTTAACTTCTACAGTATCGCTTCCGTATTCGTAAATCTCCACAGTTAAATCAGTTTTTGTATCTCCGTTATATAAATTAGTTATACTATGAAATTTATAACTTAGAGGCAATACTTTGATTGCTTCCATTTTATTATACCTATATTGAATTGAAAAATTTTGTTCCTACCACAGCCGTTTATAATTGTCATTACTACTTTTGTTTTGATCTCTATTCTCTTTTTTGTTGTGCTTTGTCGTTATCCAAATTCATTTGGGTTTTTCGTTTTCCATTTGTACTTAGTCGTGTGCGCCCTGTTGTTGGATTAACGCGTCTTGTTTTGTATTTTATGTTTTGCTCATTTATTCTAATTGCATAATCACAAATATATAAACAAATTGATCTGTATTTACTTTTCTAAGAAATAAAAGAGATTATTGGTTATTTGGTGCTAACTTTGTGTATAGTTAATTAAAAAGTGAGTAGAGGTTTTTTTATTTCTGTGTAAGTTTTTTTTCCAGAGCTTTTTCTATGTATATCTTTGTTTTTGTTCGCTTTGCAAATTTTAGGTTTTTTGTTTGTGGTTTGTTCAACATAATATTTTAACGAAGAGAGGCGAAGGAAAATCTCTTAAATATGGATTATTGTAATAGATTGAAGAGTTGTATTTTGGTTATAATATTGCCAATGGTTTGAGACAAGTGCGTTTACTAGTCCATAGATACAAACTGGAATTTGTAAATTCATTTTAAGTTGAATTCACTCGTGTCTGAACCAAAAATTTGTTCAAACATTTTTTTTGTATGTTGTTTGACTCTCTCTTTTTTAAAACTCAATAAAAAAAAATTTGTTTTGAAAAAATTGTTCAGAATAATAGGTAACTTCAGCATTACCGTTAATCGGTACTAGGAAAACTAATTTTTTTTTTGCTTTTTTTCACTGCTATATCGTGTGAAGGACATATTCACATGATCTGTCAAATTGACTAAACATACCTATTGGGCAAGCTCAGTCAAAATATAACAAAATTTATTTAAAAATTTTAAGCTTAAGTAAAGTTTTTGTTAATTTTGATAGTGTTTTTTTAACTATGACCATAAAATTGGTCTGAATTAAAATTTCAAATATTTTCTATTTCTAATTTTGTTTTATTCAATTTAATTTTAAAATAAACTTACTAGAATTAATATGATTAAGTATATTAAAATTTCCAATCAAGTGCCAAATTAACAGCGGGATGAAAACATATACTTAAAACTTAAACTACTGAAGAATAAATAAATATACGTTTAATATATGATTAAACATTTATTATTATTTTTTAATATATTTAATTCGTAATTACTATTGTAAAAAACGCTTATCCATTTTAGTCACTTTAAAATTTTTACAGTGGCAACTTTATATTTTTTCAACAAAACAAATTAACAAAAAACAGAGTTGAATTACTTTTACGTAAAAATCAATTTAATTTAATTAGATAAGTCTATAGTGTTTTGGCAACAAAATATTAATTTGAAACTTCTGCCTTATTTTAAATATCTTCATATTTATATATGCGTTTGTTCTATTGATTTTGTCGCTTATCCGAATATTATTATAACAACTCTGTTTTCCATTGAAAATATTTTTCCAATATGGCGTCGTATAATGACGAATGTGTTATGGCCATTCGTTGTATAGTGCCGTCGGAATCGGTGTGTTTTTACGAAAACGTAGTTTTATTTGTAAATTTTCCAAATAAAAACGTTGTGAAAAATTGTAATTTATAAATATAATTAAACCTTGAAATATGCGTAAACGGAAATTGAAAAAATATTGTGAATAATTTCTTTAATAAATGGACTGATTTGTCATCAGAAAATTTAAGGTGGTAGACATTGAAGAAAAAAACTTGAAAAAGAGCAGCACAAAGAGTAATTGACAAAAATACAGATTGTAAAGTAGTTAGTGAACGAGTCGGTGACTGAGTGAGTGAGTGTCAAAGAATTGTTTAGCAGGGATGGCAATGTTAATACAATTGCAGAATTGGTGCAAATTCAAAAATTTCTTATGTTGATTGATAGGTTTTATAACCAATGTTATAATTTGAGTTTAAATATTAAAAATATGTTCTTATGCATTTGTTTATTTTTTATGTACATAACATGAGAGGCATCTTTGTTATTATTTACATTTTTATGTCGGCTGGGAAGCTTAAAGTTAAAATATTGTGTACATACCTACATGTACACAAACATGTGTTAGGTACTGGTCAGAAAGGTTCTGCTATACATTTTTTATATATGTATATTAATTAATATTATTTTATTTAATCGTTTTAAAAGCTAAAAATTGTCAAAAAATGCTATTAAGGTCATAACTTTTATAGCTTGCTTCTTATAATATCTTATGTATAATAAATACCTATGTACAATAATCTAATTCGAAAAGTTAAAGATGGTGCAAGGTGTAATATGCGTTGGTTATTGCTTTTGAGCAAAATGTGACCCTTACATGTTGCAATTTGTTATGCAATTCGTTCAAGCCAATTATAATAATAACTGGTTTTTTGAATTTAGTTTTAAACCTAATTGCAACGTAGGAAGAAGGTTCTGTATGTATTATAATGATTGAAAATGCTGTTCGTCATATTAAATAATACGTATAGAACAATTTTGAATTATAATGGTTTAATCATAATACAAAGAAACATAAGGAATAATAATGCCAGGAATAAATATGCCATCCCTGGTGTTTAGTGTATATAATATATAAAAAAAGTGGTGCGACCATGCATATTTAATTAAAATACGTGAATATTTCTTTACCACAAAGGAATCCTAATTAGACTGGAGATCGAAAAAACAAGTAATTATTTTATTAAGAATTAAGAATAATTTTTTTTATATTACGTACCTCATATAAGTGGTAATTCACTAATTAATTGAAAAAAAAGATTGTGGCCTATGCATTACGTCCCTTTCTGTTTTTTTTTGATATTTGATGAAAAATTAAAAAAAACTTGGTTTGTTCTGTCTTCGAATGACTGTCCACATTATTGTGTGTGTATAACACAGAGTGCATTTGTGTGTGTGAAAAGTGTTTACAGAAAACGACGTTAGCAGACGTGTGCCAAAAACCGTTTATTAACTGACGTCTACGTCAACGTCATTAATAAATAATAAATTTATATCTATAAATGTTTCTTAAAAAATAATGTATGCTTAACGTGTTTTAATTATAAACACTTTTTTGTATACCTACTTACCTACAAAATAAAAGTATGTACGTGTAGATAGTAAACATTTACTATTTTCAGTTTTAAGGTTACAATTTATTGTTTTTTTTCTGTATCTCATCATCATCGTCATCATTAATGTTATGATAATTGTCAATTGTATATGTGTGTGTTTTTCAGAATATGTACACACAAATTTGATAGCTTTTTTCAAATACTACATGTTGCCAAAATATAAAATTCATACCTACCTATGAATGGAATTTTGTAAAACTAATATTTTTTCCAATGTTTAAAAATTGTTCATTTCAAAACAATTATAACAGAACGAATTATTATTTATGCATCAAAGACAAAACATAAATATTTTGTATGTTTTTTTCTTTGCCTTTTACACATTCTTCCTTAGTCCGCCGTGAAGAGTGGTGAATTTTCTTTTTTTGTTTTTCCTCTGTGTTTTATTTATTTTATTTTTTCGTATCTCAGATTTTTACGATTTTTTGTATTTTGTGTGTGTATCCATTATTTTTAATAACTTATCTTCGTTAAAATTCTTATTTGATGTTTTTATTATTATTTTATACCTACCTATTATTTATTTGTTTAAAATTTATGTAAATTTGTATGTATATAGGAATGTGTTTTGCATAATTATATTTTAATATGACATCCAAATGTATACATGTATGTATACATACACACATACATACATACATCATATGCATGTTGAATGACGGATGACTTACATAGGTATATTGTATTTTCAAATGAATGAGTTTTGAATAAAGCATCATCATTTTTGTGCACTTTTTGTTTTTATAAATTTAAACTAATAAAATACGTTTTTAAAAATATTTGATGGGTCATTGGACCTTTTGTATACAGGAATTTGTATATTTTTTAAATGTGGGAGCTCATATTTATTTATTACATAAGTACCTACCTACGCAGGTAAAGTATGTATGTACATACACATGTAATTATTTATGTATGTATACCTATGTATATGTACATATGTATTTATATGTGTACATACTTTATTAAGTTATGTACCTACATGCATATTTTTTAATGATTTTTTGTACCTATCTATACAATAAATACAGTGGCGAGCACATGTGAAGCGGACCCCACTAAGAACTTGGTTGAAAGTATGCCAAGGCTTATTGAAAGTGTTATTAAGGAAAGGACAGCACAAAATTTTAAAAATTCTAAACTTTATTTCGAAGCGTGCAAAAGTAGATTAATTGACTTATTGAATAAAACTGCCGAAATCTTAAATTAAACTTTCATTAGGTACCTACATACATACCTACCTACTTTCATTAATTTTATCCAGTGCAAACAATTTTTTTTATAAAAATTGCGTTTAAATATTTAAGCCGTTTATTTACACATTTACCGCAGACTTTAAACACTGCAGTTAATACCACATTCGGTGCTTATAACTCAATCATGTAATTCTCCACCTGCAATAAAAAAAAAACTAATTTACTAATCCTCACCTCAAAAGAACGCTTTAGATATACACATTCCATAGTAGGTATAAGTA
>NDXZ01138091.1:6085-22606 GCA_003055125.1 Paykullia maculata | reverse complement strand
ACAACATTTAAAATTTGCTGATATGCTGCGAAAAGTTACATTTCAAAGGTTTTCTATTAATGTGAATACATTTTAGTTTATATGTCGGCTAAAATACAGATTCCTTAGTGTCCACCTACTAACTTATGTGTGATTTTTCTGAATTAATTAAGGTAATTCAGTATGAAATGTGACATCACTGAGGTTAAGCAGAAGTATAGGAATAAGCAAGGATATATTTGTAGCTCCTTAGAAACTTTTTTTCCTATGAATGTATGTAAATCAGTTTAATATACAAAGGTCGGCAAATATTTTTGGACTTTAATTTATTTATTTTTATAATATAAAATATAAAAAAAAATTACAATTAAATTAACTTTATGCTTAATCTTTATAAAATATCCCAATTTGTTAATTATAACAATTAAAATGTTTAATTCATTATCATATTCCTTCTAAAAATATACTAAAGTTTCATTTTTATTAAAACTTAAGTTAATAAAAATGACTTTGTAAAAAACTACATATATATACATAAAATATATATGTATATACATACATACATATGTAGTTATGTACATACATACATGTGGATAAGTTTTTTTTTTGTTACAAAATTTTAAATTAAAAACTTATTTAAAAACATAAATTTTAAACTTTAACAAATAGACATAATTGCAATAATATATATATTTGAATCTTTGTTTTTTTATATAAATTTTAAAAACATATATAACAATTGCTTACTACATATACAAAACAAAAAGGAGCACTTTATTCGGCAGTGCCGAATTTTATTAACCCGTTACTAACATTATATACATACATATGTATAATTTTAATTAAGAAAAGAAGTGCCTTTTTTGAAAGGTGGGAATTTCTCACTAATTTTCGGCCAATTAAATTAAAATTGAATATATAACCATACAGTTCCATATTAATTCAATACAGTCTAGAATTAAAAAATACACCTTAAATGAGTTTTATATCCACTAATATAGAAATTATATAAGTTTAGGAATACTCCTTATATGGTAGGTGGATATATATTAAATAAATATAGGGTCGAATAAATAGGTGTTATGACATTTTGAATTGATAATGAAGCCGGGCAACGAAGATTCAACTTAAAATTCAACTACTTGTGGTTGTGTTACAGAGTGTTAAATCGGCACACTTAATCAACTTCATGGATGGATATAGCAAAAACGTCTAAGAATTAAATATTTATTTATGGGGTCTTAAGGCCATGACCGACTATTCTACAAAGTTGTTGCGCATATGTCGAGTAAAAATCTGATAGAGTTCTGTCCTACATGAGAAAATCGCAACAAAATGTGCGGTTGGATGCGACACTGTCATACAAAAAACTCATCTTTACAAATATTCTTGGTCCCAAATTTATTTTTACGTTTTTATGCAATATAAATAAATGACTTGTAATTTTTTGTACAGCTACTTTACAAAAAGCAACGCTGATCGCACAGAAACTACTATTTTATGAAAATGTCCAAAAGATTATAAAATCAGACATACTTGTCAAAAAATCTGTGACACAAATGCACTTTTTGTTCACACTATCACACATACAATTTTTGACATATCGAACAACTAAATCTGATAGTCAGTCAGGTCCTTTACAATGGATTTTTCAAATTGTTTCAAATGGAATGACAAAATAATCATACCTACCCGCTATGTCTTTTGTTTTTTGGTGGTTGGCATCAAAAGCATAAAAATTAATTCTTTTACTGTGTTTTTTTTTTACAATAACGGGTAGATGCGTAAAATAAATTGCTTTTAATTTTTCACTTAACTTTTGCAGTAAGAGCGAAAAAACACACATGCAAGTTGCAATCAGTGTTGCTAAAACGGTGAAATTTTGATTATGGTTAATGGCTTTTCGTCATCAAATGGGAAATTTTTTTTGTAGATCCTGCCAATATCCTAGATCTTTTCATTTGACAGTTTAAAGCGTTTTTTGAGTTTATCTAAACATTGCTGTCAAATTATAGAATTATAGAAAAAAAATAGATCTTAAAGTCAGTGGTTCTAACGTTTTTTTACTATCTGCCGGAAAAAGGTTTAAAAGTTTCGGCAGCACTGGTTGTAACTCTAACAATGATACTTGGATGGACCTGGGTATGAAGAAGACATTGTGGTGTTTCAATAAAAATAATAAAAAAGTTGACCTTTTGAGAGTTGAAATTGTATAGTATATTTTTTATTGTTGTTATTGTTGTTGCCGCTGTTTTTTTTCTCTGTTAAACACTTGTAATTGTTTGTCTGTATATTATGAGCTTTCATTTGTACTCTATGAATTGCTATTGCTCTACCTAAAGTGCTTGCAATTTTTCAATTGTATTTACTACTTTTTATTCTACTGTTTGCTTGCGTTCAATGCTGTTGATGGTTTTGACTCTTTACTCTCTGTTTACTTGGCTTCTGTATGTATGTATATATGTATGTGCGTGTTGTTGTGTGTATGATTTTTAACTTCAATGTCCTTTAGAGAGTTTTTCATAGTGAATAATCGTTTTCAGTTTTCTTTTTGTTTTAATTGTATGAAATACAATTTGTTTGTGTACAAAGGTAACAAATGGTTTCAATATGTATGTTAAACCAGAAAAAAAAACAAAATAAACATTTAAAAAATTGTTTAAATAAGAGTTAAAAAAAAACAAATCAACAGTAACAAATGCATACAGTTAAACAAATATTTAATTGTTGCAAGTTTTTTTTTTCGCAAAAAACAAATCAAGTTAAAATGCTATTTGCATTTAGCAATATCGAATCTTTAATACTCTTCAATAATTATTCATCGACTTTGTGATTAAAATTTGTTTACTTTCAAGTTTTAATTTAAGTATTTAAAAAGTAGGTTGATACCTTAATTCCTTAATATAAAAACAAGTAAAGATTCTCCCCCATATTCATAAACAATTTTTAAGTTTACTGAAGGTTTATTGAACGGTTTTTGTATGAAAATTTCGTTCAGTAAACCTTCAATAAACTTAAAAATTGTTTATGAATATGGGGGTCTGTTTTTAAATTAGATATTTTTTACAATGATTTATAAAGCTTAAAGTGTATTTTAACTAATTTGTATTTTTAAACTAATAAAGGATGCGTTTTTGAATACCTGTTTTGAATAGAGAAATTATAAAAAAATTGTCTTAATTATTAAAAAAGTTTTTTAAATTACAAGTATCTATAAAGGGTTAAATTTTACAGAAAAAACAAAATAATTTAAGAAAAAAACAATTTATCAAAACTTTTCTAATACAAAATAAATAGATTAAGAAATATATCATAATGTTACACATGGAAGGATTAACTTTTTCAACTCGTGTTAATGAAGGGTGTACAAACATTAACTTTGTTGTTAAAAAATTTTTATAAAATTTTTTAAATGGATAAATGAATGAATAAAGGTTTGTTTGCAACCCCCTGATTGTATGTGAATGTTTGTAACTAAAGTGAGTTGACCAATAATTTATGGCCAGTCATTTGGTCAACAATTATTTTGTATATACGTAGGAGTATTTGACCTTTTTTTTATGCTGCAGCAACTGCCACTAGACATTACATTGATGTTTAATATAAAAAAAGTACGCGCAAGAAGTTTTAAAGGCATAAAAGTGGCGTAAAACTAAGGACCTTTAACTGCTTAAATGCACCGCTACCAAAATAGAAATTTTGTAATGCAAAGTAATTGTCTATAGGTCAATTGCCCGATGGTTTTGTAAATTCCTGTTATAGAGAAGGCAGAGTGCCTGGTATTCGCAGAGAACGTGGTCCGCGGTCTAATCTTTCGGGCAGGTCTTTAAACTTTTTTCAATATTTTTTCTAGAATAATTTAAAGATTAAAATAAAATTATATTTGTTAATTGCTGTTTAAACTAAAAATTAAGAATTGTTGTGTTATTTTGTAGGCATAAAAAGTTATAAAACAAAATATTTGTTCTTTTTAAACTCAAAATATGTACAAAACTACCCGAAAAGTTTAAAAAGTACTTTTCGCTCCCCCCTATATGATTTCATATCTCAATCAGGATCAATTTACCCTAATTTCGCACTTCTACACACATTAGTTAAAAAATGTACAAAAGTACCCTAAAATATGAAAAAATATATTTTTGCCCCCAGTTTACTTAAAAGTTTCCCTTTTTCTATCCCATTACCAATGATATTACAATTGTACTACATCATCGTAATTTTTATGTCTTAAGGAACCCGTGTTTTAAATTTTACCCAAAATAGCCTAGTAATTTACTATTAAAAGCATTTTCCCTGTTTACGCCCTTTTTGGTACTTTTTAGAACAAAAGTTTTTTTCTTAAATAGATGTCTGTATAATAGTAGAGCAAAAAAGACCTTTATTTGAATTCTATGAAAGTTTACAAAAATATCTTATCCGAAAAAAGTACCAAAAAAGTACAATTTTTATCCCTAAAAGTTGAATTTCTACAAAGAATTAAATATTGATATTTTTGGAGGAGTTACGAACTCAGTTGAAATAATATTTCTATGTTTATTGGTTTAGTAGTTACACTGGGCCCCAAAAAAGTACCAAAATATAACTTTTGCGGTTTTCCCCCTCTTTGGTACTTTTTTCATCCTCATTCCAGTGTCAATTTTTTTTTAAATGGAAGTCGGTATAGTAGTAGAAGTGAACCTTTACATGAATTCTATCAAAAATCAAAAAAAAAAAATAAAAAATATTTTAAAAAAGTACCAAAAAAGTACAATTTTTATCCCTATAAGTTTGAATTTGCAAAAAATACTAAAAAAGTATTTATATTTTTTGCAGGAGTACTGATCGCAGTTAAAATTATATTATATAAAGTTGCAAGGGGCCCCAAAAAAGTACCAAAAGTAAATTTTTACCCTTTTTTACCCCCTTCGCTCCCGAATTTAAAATAATCCAGACACGTATCCGCTTATTTTTTTAAGCAGAATATAATGCTTTGAGACTATCAGTAACATGATGTAAAAATTTCAAAAAAATCGATCCAACGGTGTGACCAGCTATAAAATAAGGGAAATAAAAAATGCAGCATAGCCGACTAAAGCGCTATTATTTGTTTCTTCTTGCAACAATTTTTTCGAGTTATTAGTCAATTTGCATGCAAGAGAAGCAGTGAGTGGAACGTTTAGTACGTTTACACTGCAAAGTGTTTATAAAACATTTCAAATTGCAAGTGATAATGATGATGGAGAGACTACAAAACGCTTTACTGCATACAGAAAATATTCTGCGTAGATTTAAAAAAATGGATTCAATATGTATCATCACTCGGTATTGTCAGTTTATATAGTATACATACATATATCACTACAGTTCAGATGTTAGGCTGTCTGTCCATATGTCTGAACATCAATATTGTATATTAACAACTGTTTATATTTACTATTTAAATGGCAGACATCAGGCATCAACAGTTAAAGAATATGTTTGTATGTGTTATATATTTAACATTAAATAACAACAACAAACGCGCATACACACACACACACGTTAACAATGGGATATTTAAATAGTAAACATTTTATCCCTTTCATACATACATACATGCATGTATAGTATTTTGACCCCTGCCTTTACTTTGTGGTCAAGTGGGTGATGCCAAAATGATTTCCAGAGAGTAAAAAGGAGAGAGAGAGACGCAAAAACAAAAACTGGCATATAAACGTTCAGTACAATTCATTTGTTTGACCCATGAATGTTGGCTTTGGTATACTTGGCATTAAATTTTTTTCTTTCTACTTTTTAATGTCACCACATCGTGGTTGGCCATACACTTTATAGTGTTAAATTTTGCTTTTATATAGAAAAAACAATATCATAGTAAATAGTTGTATATCACATGTGTGTTAAACCAAGTTTAAAATGAGGCAAAAAAAGAGCATAAAATAAAAATAATTTAAATTTATTTATTTACTTTTGTGTTACTAAAATATGGATTTAATTTCCCTATAGCACCTTAAATCCTTGAAAAAAAAAACACATAAATATATTTCACATGAAACGTATTTTTATTTCATATGTCACTAGTATTTTGCATAATTAATTGGTTTTCACACATAATATTGGCGTATTAAATGAGATTTTTGTATCGCATTGTTACTTGCTGCTGGTTGTTACCAGTCCAGGGTTCATTTTATTATGACTATTTGTAGCAAATTAATTATTATTGTTTTTAATAGTACTTACATTTTGTATGTCTACTTACATATATAAGTACATACATATGTATGTATGAATATGTAAGTAAATGTTTGTATTCGTTTTAAATAATTATTTTTGATAAATTGCCATTGTTTTGTGCGAATGTCCTGGCAAAAAGGTGCTTAATTACTTTGTTTTACATGGTTTTTGTTTACTTTTTTATACATTTTTATTTTATAAGATATATGAGGTTTTTAATGATATGTAAATGCTAACATATGTTTAATTATTTAAACAAATTAAAGTTATTGTAAAACCTTTGTATCATAATAACTTTTAAAACACAACTTGTTGCAGGTGATGCTTAGTTTTTAAAAAATAACTTATTTTAAGGTAAAACTGATTTTGCATAGTAAAAAAAAAAATCTATATAGTTTTTTTTCTTTTAAATAAAAATTGCATTTGCCAACGTGGGATAAAATAAAGTTTAACAATCTTCGTTTGCTTACATCGCACACAAACAGGGGTCGAATCGCCTAATTCGTCTTTCAAACCAGTTTAATTACAAAACCTGTGAGAAAAAGGAATAACTGCTTAAGTCCATTTCAGCAACAATTGATATAACGACTTAATAAATAAATGAAAAAAATCCCCCATTTAAAAGCATTTTTACTAAAATTTTTAATTAGTTTGTACGATTTAAAAAAAAAATTAAAACGCACTTAACTTATAATTTTACTAAACTAGAAAGGAACAATATGTTCCTAAATTAATAAAGGGCCAAAGATGACGTAGATTTCATAACTTTGAACATTAATTAATAAAATGAACTTAAATGTTTTTAAGCATTTTTTGTTTTGTTTTCAAACTACAAAATTAAACATAATCAGTTCTTCCTTATTGTCACAGACATTTTTTTTAATAACTTTAAACATTTTAGCGATGTTAAAAGGTTAAATAGTAATATTAAAAAAACGCACACACACATCCAAGCACATTTTTAATTCTCAATCAAAATTAAAAGAATGAAAAATATCAAAAATTTACAACCGGAAATACTTTTAATTTTTTTTATATTTAAATACAAATTAATAATTTCTGTCTAAAGTTAAATCCATTGTAGATAGGTATATAAAAATATGTGCGCAGCGCTATAAGTTTTGTTCTTAATCAACTATCAAAAATATCAATAAGAACACTAGAACTACTACAAAAAAAAAGGAATAGGCAAATACAGACAAATGTTAGGTACTTGTACCTCAAATCATTATATGATTCCAAGGAAAGACAAGAAAAAATTTATATACAGTACTGTGCAATTCAATAGCAGCTGATAAATATTTTTTACTTAAAAAAATGTTTTTTTTTCTATTTTTTAAATTGATTTCTTAATTTATATGAAAAATATTTAAATACTGAAAGCTTAACGCATAAATAGCAATTCCTTTTAAATAAAAAAATTTAAGAAAATAATACATTTTCAATGATTGTTTTCATCTAGCATTTTATAAAATATCTTTAATTTTTTCTTAAAGCTTGGGATCAAAGCATTATGGGGTCTGTCTGTAGTCCGGTTGGAACAAGATTTTCTTCGTTTTTGGTAAATGTAACAACAACTTACTTATCTGGATATCTGGAGGCCTAAAAAATTGATCTTAACATACATATGTACATACGGTCAGACGGTCGTCGGTTATTTCTTTCCCATCTAAAGTAAATTTATGAATTTCGAATGTATATATAGCTATACAATATTAGAATGCAAAAAACTACTGAAACTTAAAATAGGATTATAAACTTAAACATACTCTTGTCACCAATTTTTTAAAACATTATAATGCACTACATACTATTCAATTGCACGGCACTGTAAACAGAGAAACAAAGCCAAGTTCTGTTCTGATTTCGATTGAGCAAGTGACTGTACTCCAAGTGACGGGTACAAAGATCAGCAAGTAAACACATTGCATATAAATTATAATAATAAATAAGATTTCTTTAAAAAACAATATAAGGTGCATATAAATTAAATTCAAACCTTTGTGGTTACTGATTACATATATAAAATAAGGAAAAAATTATCATGAAAAAATGTATTTTTAAAAACGTTGTGGTTTTTTTTTCAGAGGCAAATTGAAATAGAGATAGTGAATGTAAAGTACATTTGTATTAAAAAAATGGTGGTCAAATGATTCAGAAAATATTTTATGTTTGTAGGAATGTGTTGTATGTTAAACCTAAAAGTCTAAAGAATTATTACAATTCATAAGAATTTTAAAGTTGGCAGCTTTATCATGTTCCATCTTAAACTCTATCTAACTCAGTATAAATTTATTCATTTTCTTAAAAGACAATGTAAAGTCTTTGTTTTATAGCAAACGAAGAAAAGAATATCCCTCTTATGGAATGACTTTAAATTGCTAAAGAAATACTTATGTGTGTATGGAAGTATATTCTTATTTAACGTATCATTAACACTTGCGGCCATTAATTTATAAATTTACTTCTTCTTAAGTTAAAGAATTGATAGGATGAACGGACTTAAAATGCTAAATTTGGCTGAGCCGAATTTTAAATACCCTATAAAAGATATAAAGTAAATACTTGCAAAATCTCTTAAAAATAGGTCTTGAAAAGTACATTTTTTTTGAAAATTTCTTTAATAAAAAATTTTTGTAATAAAGAAGAAAAAAATAAACCTACAATTTTCTACAAAAGGAAATTGAGATATTTTCAACAGAATTTTATAAATATAAAAAAGTATTTATTAAAAATTTACAATAAATGTTTTACTGTTTTACTTTTCCTCACGATGATCAAACACATTAACATTTTTCAAAAAGGATCAATAAAAAAAGAAATTAAACTAATTAAGGTGGACAGCTTCAGTCCGCTGTAGCAGTGTCTAGGCTTAAACATTTTTCTTCTAAAGATACAATTCTGAAAGCCTGACTCTTACTGCTAAGATGTTTCAAGTTTTAAATAAATCTTAAAAGTAGTTTAAAAGTTATAGGTATTTATTTTCATTTATTACTATATACTGCTGCTACATACATCCCGCCTTTCATTTGCGATTAATGACCTAGCAGAGTCTTCTGCGAGTACTTTTGATGATTGCAAACTGATTAGGCGCTTAAAAAAGATTCAAAAATGATTCGCGCCTACGCTTAAAAATTATCTGTTACAACAACAATAACAAAATCTATAGCAATCACAAAGAGATCATATAAACAAACTTAAATATTACTCAAAAATTATAAAAATTTACTAGAAAACGGGTTAAAAAAGACTCATTAAGAAAGTCGAGGGTAGGGTACCATTTTCTTCCGACAAGAGTATCATTTATGATTAGAAATGAGCGCACAAATGAAGGTTTGTTCGCGCAGAAGATTTTGTTTAGAAATTTGAAAATAATGAGAGAAACAAAATTTTCCAAAAGCCCAAATTTTGTCGACATCTTCTTATTTCAATACAGAACTATGTTTGGAAATTCTTAACGGATTGATTAAATGTCATTCATACATTTGGCTTTGAGAATGTTTTCCACGTGGGCTTAAAACAGTTACAAGAATTAAGATTTTTTATTTCTGTATACCCTTTGCCACCAGTTGGGTGGTAAAAGATGTACAAAAGTATATAAAGGAAGTAATAAATTATAACTCACTTGATTAATACCATTCTGTTGTGACTGGGACGACTGCGCATTAGGTGAATGCATAAGTTCATGTTTTTCGAGTTCGTGGCGATTTGGAAATATAGATGTACAGTGTAGACACTGGTAGGGTGCACTAATACTGCTAGAAGCTGAGTTATTATCACTGCCTCCACAAGAAGCGGGACTGGAGGTTGAACGCATTGCATCTATATCTCCAGCAAATGAATGAGGTTGAGCTTGTTGTTGGTGTTGCAGTAAGTGCGTATTTTGATGATGACCATTAAAAGCTAATAAGTGTGACGTGGATGAGGTTTCACCATTAATATGTTGCTGCTGATGATGTTGCTGTTGCATAGCTAAGGCGGCCATAAATTGCGCTGCTGCAGCTGGATGAAAATTGTGTGGTAAATGTCCGGCAGCTGTACCAAAAGGTGTTGCTGCCGTTGTTGAGAGATCGTTTGTCGTTGTATTTGTGTTGGTTGTGGCCGCCGAGGTTGCCATTGTTGGTTGGGATGCGTGGGATGAGGAGAAGTGTACGGGTGAATTAAGTGCGTTTGCTTGTGGCATAATACTATTGTTGTTTTTCTCTTGGCTATTGTTATTGTTGTTGTTAAATGATTTATTTTCAGCAGAACTATTATTGCTCTCATTATCATCACTCTCCTCTACAGTGATTGAGGCCAAATATGAATTGTGATGTAGGTTGGTGACAGCATGCTGTTGTAGGTGATTGTGTGGACTTGGAAATGATGGTTCAACATTTAGTTTATCATGGGGATGTTTTAAGGCTAAGTGATTTCGTAAAGACTGAAAATTGTGAGAAGAAAAACAGATTGTTTAGATTTTTAGCAAATCTTTTATTGGAAAATCTTAATTGAAATTTGAACAAAATTAAAAAAGGTGTTGTTATCTAAGAGCTTACCTCAAAACCCGACAGTCGAACATGACATTGTGGACATGAGACTATAAAATCTGTTTGCAGAGGCTGTGGCGATGAAGCGGCTACTGAAGAGGCTGGTATTCCGGTGTAGTTTTCATCATCTACGGTGGCACTGCTGCCGTTTTTGGGTTGATGATGATGATGATGCAATGTAGAGGCCAAAGAAGGAACTGCAAATAATGAAAACAATAATTGTTTAAATATTTAGCAAAAACCATAAACAAAATAAAACCAGCAGAAATATGAACTAGCTTTAGTTAGAAAATAAAGTAGGAACATTTTTTAAGGTTATGTACCTACATTTATATTAATACACACAAATATATATGTACATATATGTACATATTATGTACTCTGCAGAAAATGTCAATAGTGAAACTGTACTGACTTACTAGTGACTTGTTATACCCCAGCCAATGCTATTTACTATAGGTAGATATTTAACATGTGCGTGTCATTGAAAATCCACTACTGACATTGGTACTATTGACTAGGTAGTTCTTTTGAGACCATATGAAGACATTGGAACCAGTGATTCACTAGTAGATTTTAGTCTACGCTTTTGGTACTTTTTACTTGAAAAAAAAGTATTGACACTTTATTGACAATATCACCACAATAGTCGACAAAAGTGGTGACTTGGAGACACTTGACCCCAGGCTTCCCGCAGGGTATGTATGTACTCACACATACATGCCTACATACATATGTATGTACATATATATGTTTGCACTCTTTACTTCGTACCTTATATGGAATTTACTTTAATCAAAATAAATTAACTTAACTCAGGCCTTCCAGGAAAAAAGCACAGATATCAAACAACAGGAATGGAAATTGTATACCTTAAAGTTATTTAACATGTGTATGTGTATGTATGCACATACACTATACATCTTTTCTCAACCAGATACCAGAAATATTGCTTAAAGAAATCATAACAAATAAATACCTACAACTTTTAATAAAAAAACATATAAATTTATAAATTTTGTAATTTATACCTATTTCGTTAGATTTTATTAAAAAATCCACTTTTTCCATCTCTGTACAAGCGATGTATTCTTTGTGGCTGCTTGCATGTTCATATATACATGCATATGTATGTATGTACATTCATATGTATGTGTGGCTAGAGAGATAAGCTTTAAAAATTCAAAGTCTTTTATGCGATTTTTAAATGAACTCACAACAAACCACTACACAAAATACCTATAAACAGGGTTTTTGTTAAGAATTAAAAATACCCACACAAACATACATACATACATATGTACATAAACAGGAGAAAAAAAGTAAATAAAAATCGTCATTAATTATAACTGAAAACTTGGAGCGCAAAAACTATCTAAAGAAAAGAGTTTATGCGTGTGTTGCTGGCATATACATGTACATATGTATGTATGTATGCAGAAATTTAAAAGGGCAATTTTGTTTATTTTTTGTTCAAAAGGTATGTATTTAAAGACTCCATGATGATCTCATCGTTTAACTTATAAAAACTTTAACAAATAAAGTTTCTTTAAGCACATACATACATACCTACACACCATTAATAAAAAGTGACTTCTTGACTTTAAGAGAGGTCTTCAAAGATCAACGGTTGTTTTTTCTTTTAGTTTACTTCACAACAATACCCGTTGTTTGTTCTTGAGAAAATAGTGATAAAAAAAAGAGGAAAAGCAAAAAAAAGAAACGAACTTTAACGAAGACACCATGTTGTTTTGCCATGTGAGAGTTTGTGAAACGAAGGTGAGACAGCAAAAAAAAAACAAGACTCCAAATAACAACAACTTTTAGAATGTATGAATTATAGTTAAGAGAAGAGAAACAGAAGATAGTTGTATCGACAAAATAGGTACACACACTTTTAAACATTTGCATGTATGTACATACATATGCAAGTAAGAAAACAACCTCAAGATGGTTGCTTTGTTGAACAGTAAAGATTGAACAAAAAACAAAAAAAAATGGAGTTTAACGATGTTATCTTTACAACCTAGAGTACAGTTAATAAAATAACGGGTGAAACGTTTGTGTGCGAGTGTATGTGAACATTAATTTCAATTGAAATAAAATTTGTTGTTTTAATACAAACGTAATAATGATCATATGGCTGATAATAATCATGAAAATTATGATGTGTAATACACTGCAGTCACCGAACCTTGCGTTATTTTTATTGTTTGTTTTTATTAAATTGCCAGCGCGTAAGAAAGAATGCATTAAATTGTTATTTTTTTTTACACTAAAATACTTTAGTTTCATCAAATGTCATTTGATCGTTGTTGTTGTCGCTTTATATCGGCTGCTGCTGTAAATGTACCTTAATTTACCTCAATTAACAATACATTACGGAATACAAAGCCTAACGATACAATGACTACTACTGTTTTATTATTGTGGCTGCATGGAGTTCGTTTACTTGTAAGCATAAAGTTGCATGCGGGCGCGCACACTTAAATACTTTACAAGGGGAACATAGAGGGGGATAATAATTTTTATTACACTGCTCAACAGTTGTTGTTCATATACACGGTGTACCTTTAATTGAAACAAACACGCATGCGTTACAATTTTATTGGACATTTGGTTAAAAATTACGTACCTACCTAGTTCATGTATTAATAAAACATCTTTTGAACTCTATTGAGTTGTTTTTTAACAATAATAAAAGTAAAGCGATTAGAAATAATAATAAAAAGAATTTATAACAATTAATAAAGTTCAATAAACGACAAATGGAATTTGATAGAAATAGAAAAGATTCGACTAAATGCGGGTTCCAAAAATAGAGGTAGGGAAAATAGTTACATGCATTTGTATTAAATTACAAATAACTTATAAAATTTTGTACCTTAATAGATTAAATTGGGCAATAGTATACATATTTTATGCTTCATAAATATTCATAATAATATTTAAAGATGTTGTGGTTTTGAATATTGTTTTTTTTTTACAAATTTAGTGTGTCGACTACTTTATTAAGACTCTTAGTTATTTTGGGTTATCCCAACTGCAGTTTTGCGGAGTTAAAAACATTTTTAAAGTGTATTTTTTTTAATATTCTGTAGGTAGGTAGGTATATGGGCAATTTCATGTCATCGTACGTGACATTCGTACGCCTGCTAAGTGGTACAGATTTTGTAAAAATAGTGGTAGCTGAAAAATAATTTCATCAATAATTTCTGAATGTAACATCAGAGGGTAATAAATTGAAAACAAATTCATCATATTCGGAACTTTGTCGTCTGAAATATCGGGCAAAATAAGAGCATATCGTACGTGACATAAAACGTAAGTTATGTTTAAGTGCATGTAAATATATGCGAAAATCTGCGAATTGTGGAGGTTTTTCTTTTTTTTTAAATTCTTACACTAAGTGAAATATTTTTCCTTTATAATCCGTAATTTTTAAATGCAAAAAAAATTATGGATCATTTTTAATTGAACAAAATTTGATGTCGTACGTGACAGATTTTTCTCTTAAGTAAATTAATATATGTTTTGTTAATATATGCATAAAAAAGGTTAAAAACAAGTAATGGCGCTATATTCGGCTGTGCCAAATCTTATATACCCTTCACTACGTCTATTTATGTATGTGTATATGTATATACATATATATCCATATATATGTATTCGCATGTTCGAAAGGTAATTAAAGTATTTTATTTCATATACATAGGTTTTCCGCCCATTTCTTTGCTGATCCTACGCCAATTAGCAATTTTTTTTTTTAAT
Source organism: Paykullia maculata (assembly GCA_003055125.1). NCBI lineage: Eukaryota > Metazoa > Arthropoda > Insecta > Diptera > Rhinophoridae > Paykullia > Paykullia maculata. Next base: position 8,117 of record NDXZ01138091.1, on the reverse strand, counting down.
TAACCAAAAAGGCATGTCTTATACCCCTGACAGACATAGGGTTTGTGTACTATATTAGCATGGTATACTACATGTGTGTCAACCTAATCCACAATTAAACCATAAAAAATGGTTTTAAAGGTGGTTCGTATACTACGATAATATACGTAATATAAACATGGTATAGTTTTTTACTTAATCAACACAGTCAAAAAATACGATTTTTAAAACCCTGATCTGAAAAATGCTAAATTTTGCAGTTCTGACTGACTATAAAATCAATTGAATGACATTTATAATTATTTATAAATTAAAAATTTTGGTTGTCAAATAAATATTTAATTTTTAATATATAAAATAATTTTGTTTCTTTTTATGCGATTGTACATAATTAGTGCATATCGCAAACATTTTTTCTTTTTGCCTATAAAATATGCAATTTTATTAGAATTATTTATAATTGAGCTAAACATTTTTTGTTTTTTCATTTTTTCTAAAAAAGTATTAAATTTCAAAACAAAAACATTAGTATGCGCACTACATGTCTGTCACTCAAACGTAGTATCAAAAACCGTAGTATACATATTGTAATATAAAAACCCTATGTCTGTCAGGGGTATTACACATAGTAAAAAACTCGAAAAATTTTTTTTGCTTATACATATGTATGTATCTCGATTTTTTTTTTTGTGAAATTTCCCAAAAGGCATGTCTGACACATAAATACCTATATGTAATAACTTTTGTATAAAAAAAATGGTCATTCGTCTTTTTTGGTTGATATCAGTTATTAGGAGATTTTACTGGTTTTAAATAGCAAGAAACTCGAAAGAATTTCTGATAATAAGTACCGGGTTTGTACGACATTAGGGGGCTAAGACGGATAGACGGAGAGACGGACATGGCTAAATCGACTTCCCAATCTATCAGGATCCAGAATATATATGTATACTTTATGGGGTCGCAAATGAATATTGTAGAAATTGCAAACAGAATGACAAACTTATATATACCCTTGTCACCTCTGGTGAAGGGTATAAAAACAATTACAATCTTGCAGCGAGATTATTTGAATATTTTTTTTTATATGTACCTTCCTATATGAAGTTTGACGTTTCTTGATTTTGAGTATTGTTTTTTACATATGGAATTTGACAAATGTCCTAATAAAAAAAGTCAGCTGTGCTTATAACAAAATCTTATACATAAATAGGTACATCTTGATTCATATCAAAGAAAAGATAACTTTTTGTGAATGCTTTATACCTCTAAGGTTGCTAACATTTTTATTAGAGTTTTTTTATATTTTTGTTCTGATTAATTTAGTTTGTTAATTTCAATTTATTCATTGCTTTTTTGAAAACTTTATTTGATATGTGAAGATACAAAATCTATGAAATAGATGTCGTCAAGTGCAAAAATTAAATCTTCGTGTCTTTTTATTTCATACAATTCAATCAAAAGTAATTTAGAGGCACAAAAAAATAAATTTTTTTCACAATAATTGTTATGTGAAATTGTTGTTATTTTGGCCCAAGTTAAACAATTTTTTATTTCTAAAATAAAATAATTTTTTTATTTGTAATAATTGAAAAAAATTTCTTCTTTTACCTATTTTTTGCTTGATATATAAATTATTTAAGATATATATATTTTTTTTTGTAATTTGTAAAACTTCTGACAAGAATCTGTTGAGATGTTTCCAACATAAAAATTCATTTCACTTTTTTAGTATTTAAATATTTGCAGTTCTTTTACAAATCTACAAAAATATAAGTATGTATAACAATTGTGCTGGTTGCAATATGAACGTATTCAAACTTTACTTTCTGCGACGGTGTAGTCATCAAGCCTTAAACAAACAAACAAATGACTCCATTCGAATTTTTAAGTTTCGTACTTTTACATGTGGAAAAGTCATCATTGGGCCAGGAAACAGAGTGTCAAGTTCTTTGTGAAAATTATTTTTGCATTGTTTCATGTACAACATTGTGTGTTTGTAAATATTTGTTTAAAGAAAAAATTCGGTTGCAAATAAGCAAAATCAAAAAAA
>NDXZ01138089.1:0-10478 GCA_003055125.1 Paykullia maculata | reverse complement strand
TCACCAACTGACAACCATTTTGCATTAATTGATCTTTTGTCAACCATTTAATCAATACAAACCCACATGATTATTGTGGTAAATATGACAATCATGATGACTGATGCAAATGGAAATAAGTTGAGTTGTGGTCCAAAAAGAGGATAAAGAAGAGAGTGTTGAAGACTCATTTAAACATACAATTAGCACTTGGGCGTAAAACAAGTAGTGTTTGCTTTACCACTAAAGTCGATTCATAATAAAAAAAATACAACACACAAACAAATTGATCTCTTAGGAGATGTAACAACAGATTTTGACAGATCTTGAGGCAATTTTAATACATCATTAACATTTTGTATGTTGATGTTTAATTTTTTGTTTGTCTCTTAATACATATTTTTGTAACAGATTTACGACACCAACAGCAAAGTACATGTTTTTGTAATTATTATGGATGTTTTTTTTTTTTTGTTTACAAATACTCCTACAACTAATAAAAACCACATCTGAAGTGGAAGTAAAATGGAATCCAGTAGAAAATTATGAAAAAACTAAAAATTATTTTTAGAAAATCGTTTTTTTTAAGGAACTTTTCCTATTCAATTGCAGAGTTATGTAACATCTGTGTTAATACATACAAATTTTGTACTTTAAAAATTATATCAATTTTAGTAGTATTTCAGAGATATTGTTAAATATGTAGGTATTTTAAGCAAATAAGGAGTTTTTTTAAATCTATTTTCTATGGGCTTTCTAAAGCAATCAGTAGCTGTTTTGCGACTCTTAAATACAACATATCTTATTCACCAAAAGAACGAACAAAAAATGTGAGATAAATATTTTGTTCTTTCTCTTCAATTCAGTTTGTTGTGAAGTCATCACCATAACCATTATCGCCAGCCTCAACGCCATCGTCCTTATCATTATCACTACGTTTATTGGCATGGTTTTTGGAAGAAAGATCATTTTATTTTGGGTTTTCTGTAAATGCGGTTAAAAAGAAGAACCTAAAAATATTTACACATTTCACTGCCTTTTTTGTTGCTTTTCTCAAACACATTTAGTCTACAGTGTCCGGGATTTTTATGTTTTAATGGTTCTTTATTGAGTTTTTAAACTTTTTTTTTTCAATTTTCCCCTTTGACTTTTGGACAATCCTGTCGTGTTTTATTTATTAGTTTTTGTTCGAGTTGTATAACATTTTTTTCTTTTTTTTTAATTCCTTTATTTTTGTACCAGTTAATTGGTGTTAATTGTTTTTTGACAGTTTTGATTTCATGCTCTTTATAAGTGTGACGTGTGAAAATTTCATATTCTCTTCATTTAATTATACCCTTCACCACAGGTGACAAGGGTATATATAAGTTTGTCATTCCGTTTGTAACTTCTACAATATTCATTTGTGATCCTTATAGATATAGAAGTCGATAAGTCTGTTGAAAGCAACTTTTCTTAGCTCCCCGATGACCTACGGCCCCGTTACTGGTATCATACTATAAGAAATTTCCTCAAGATTCTTTTCATTGAAAATCACGATAATCCATCTAGTAACGAGATATAAGCAAACAAAATTTTTTTTACCTTTTTTGGATATTTAAAAAAATGTACATACATACATACGTAAAACATATGTACATTCATAAATACATGTAGTGAAGGGTATATAAGATTTGGCACAGCCGAATACAGCGCTCTTATTTGTCTTATTTTATATGTTTTGGAATTTTATGAGTTCCTTTTATTGGCAATGTTTTAAATGTATGTATGTGTTAAGTTTTGTTAAAATATTTTATATTATTTTCTGTTTGTTACAAAATTACTTAATTACAAAACAAAAACCTTCTCAAGAGCTATTTACTTAATTAAAAAATAAGATGAAAATAATATAACAGACATAAGTGTAGCTACTTATACCCCCGTAATAGCAGATTAAATTCTTTTTAATTATCTTTAATTAATTGAACTTCTTTTTTGTGTTACGTTTTCATATTTAGGAATTGTTGCATTTTATTTAAAAACAATTTTCTCTTCACCGGATTTTGTAAAAACATATAAAATATACAAAAGTTCAAAGGATACTATAGACTTATTACCATCGTTTTAACGAGTACACTCGCACTCGGTACTGCATAATCGGGCAATTTCGACAGAAACTAGTTTTTCGTGCAATGACTACTTCAGAAGCTGATCCGACGAGGAAAAAGAAGACATATTACCTTCTATGTGACTACCCAGCTCTTCAAGAGCAACGATTTAAGTTTTTAGGTCAACTTAGTAGAGTATTGGGTTTTCTCCAGAGTCTAGTTCTACAGACACAGCATGTCCCAAGGTTTGTGGTTGTAGAGTAGTTTCATTTTTGTTTAAGCTATTACAATAAGCGTTTTGGCGCTTTTTGCGAACTATTCCACCTAACGTAACTATTGATCGCAAGAGAATCTTTCTATGTTGCATTTAAGGAAAAATGCTTTCGAGTGATTTAGGAAAATTTAAATATTTCTTGCAGTAAAAAGCAAACGCTACAAAAAACCTTTTAAACAGATTTGGCATTTGTACAATGTGATTGATCCATTTTGAAGCTAATCAATAATTTTAATATTAAATACGCTAAAGAAAGCCACAAAAAAATCTAAATTTGTTTTGTTTCGCCCCATTAAAAAGCGTAAAGGTACCGATGGAACCCAAAAATTTCATTTAAAACAATTAAAACAATCAATTAACACAATTAAGCTGTTTCTTAAAGGTTAGACAAACCTTCTTTAATAGAAAACAACAAAATATTTTTAAAATGTACTCCTTTATATTTTCTTTATTTTACATCTCTTCCAGATTCGAAGGTGTTGAAGTCATTTCTCCTACAGAATTCGAAATTGTTTTGTACCTTAATCAAATGGGCGTCTTTAATTTCGTAGATGATGGCACATTGCCCGGCTGTGCTGTGCTCAAACTTAGTGATGGTCGCAAAAGATCCATGTCGCTGTGGGTGGAATTTATAACAGCTTCTGGTTATCTCTCTTCAAGAAAAATAAGAGCACGTTTTCAGACACTGGTAGCGCAAGCTTGTGATAAAAGTATCTATCGTGAAATGGTTAAAATGATTGGCGACACCACAGAGGTTAAATTAAGAATACGTGAACGATTTATAGTGCAAATAACACCGGCATTTAAATGTTCGGGTATATGGCCAAGATCGGCAGCACATTGGCCATTGCCGCACATACCGTGGCCACATCCGAGTATAGTGGCAGAGGTCAAGACAGAGGGTTTCGATTTGTTGTCCAAGGAAAGTATTATATTTCAGAATAAAACAAATAATGCAGCCAGCATGGAAGGAGATGCTTGGATGCTAAGTTTTTTTGAGGCGGAGAATCGATTGTTACAAGGTATTAAAAATTATTTTATAAAAATGTTTTTATTTAAATAATTTAAAACTTGTTTAGGTGGCTGCCGGCGTCGGTTGTTAAGCATTTTAAAAACCCTTAGAGATCGCCATTTGGATTTGCCCGGCAATCCCATTAGCGCCTACCATTTGAAAACTTTGTTATTATATGAATGTGAAAAGCATCCCAGGGACTTTGAATGGGATGAGCCGTGTATTGCTGATCGTATTAATGGCATATTTTTACAACTAATATCCTGTCTACAATACCGACGTTGTCCCCATTATTTTCTACCCAGCTTAGATTTATTTAAAGGTAAATCGCCCAGTGCTTTAGAACAAGCTGCCAAACAAGTCTGGCGTTTAACGCGAGAAATGTTAACAAATGCCAATGCATTTGAAAAATTGTAAAAAAATACAAAAAAATAAAGAGGTATTAAATACTGAAAGGAAATCTAATGCCGCAGGCATTCTTTTAAATATGCAAACTCTTTTGGAAACTAAAAACAATGACCTTTTTTTTAATATTAAAAAAAAAACAAAAACAAAAAATTTTACCTAAAAACTCAAAACAAACGGCCATAATCTTAGATTTTGGATTAAAAAAAAAAAACTCTACATATGTGTAAAATAACTATTTTGAAGTGAAACCTTTTCATGAAAGATATTTATCGCACTCATATTCTGTATTTATCGTCGGATAATCTTTCTTAATTCTTTTATTCTCTTTTTCTGCTACTCTTTTATATATTAAATCAAGCATTTATTTGAAATAATTCTACATTTTTTCGATTTGTTCTTTCCAGTTTAATATTTTTGAAAATCTTAAATATTTTGCAGCAAATTAAATATAACAGTTTTGTATACGATTTTTATTAAGAATCAAGAAAAAGTTATAAATTGTTATAATTTTACAAAAAATGTTTTGTGTATTTTTGGAGGAAAATTAATTTTTCTTTTCAAATTTGGTTTAACTAACTTCAACGATTACAAATCTAACTAATTCTTTGTTATTTTGTAAGTGACTTTCCATATAAAATTTTGGAAAAATAAAAAACAATTTTGATGGGAAATGATTTCTAAAAATACGAAGTAACAAATTTCTTTTCATTGTGTTAATAATATGAACTGTTGCAAGACTCTCGAAATAGTATTGAAGAACCCTTTTGCAATTAAGCCATGTCACACAATATTATTCCGCATTATCTTATTTGAAGAAAATGATTAGTTCTGTCACAGAGTTCAAATTTCGTTCGGAAGTAAATTCCCATTTTGCGGATTTGATTACCGACTTCTGACAACCTCTTTAGGCGACCTGAAGTTAAGCATTACCTGTGCTAGTACGACCACAACGAATATAATTACTCCGTTTTTACAATTCAAAATCGGTTTTGTAGAGATCCCCAATGATGTCTGTTTTAATGATCGTGAAGCACAATATGTTGTAGACAATTGACAAATGTTAGGAAATAAAAAAAGTTACCTGGTTTACAAACTGCCCTTTGCTTTTCCTAATTAGAAGGGAATCGAAAAGAAAAGAAGCAAAAATTTATTCTTAAACTTGATATTTCCGCACAAAAAAACTTTTCAAATCAATTCATTGCAACCAGTGTTGACAGTTAAGCCTTTTTTAAAGGATAGTTCGAGCCTTTTTATTTCTGTTTATATGGGATAGTTTTGTATGGAAAAGAAAAAATTACACAAAACATTTTTTAAACAATTTATAACATTGGAGTTCACACTGCATTCGATACTTATGTATTTATTCCTTTCTACTCCTATGAGAAGCATAGAGCCGTGATTCTGTTGTTCAATATTTAAAATCTATTGAAAATTTACCGAATAACAAGTAACGAATGCGTTGTGAACTCCAGTATTATTTTTAAATTTCGTTAAAAATATTTTTTTTTTTTATATAAATAAAACTTATCTTATAATAAACATATAATGTGCAAGTTGAAAAGAAAGTAATTATAGGAATTTAAAAAAATTTTGTAAAAATTAAAAACAAAAACAAATTTGTTAAAATTTTACTATTAAGTTCATTAAAGCTGAATTCACTTATTGGGTCTGAACAAAAATTTTGTTTGAACGAAATCTCTTTTTCAATAAAAACCAAATTTCTGGTCAAAATTGTTGTTCAGACACAATGGGTGAATTCAGCTTAATTATTGTGTGAAGAAAAAAAAAAAGGAAACCATGTTTGAAAACTACTCAAATTATAAATCAAAATAATAAAATCTTAAAACTAAAATATAAAGTGATTTACTTAGGAATAGAACACGTTTTATAAATTGTTTTATTTTTGTTTCAGATACGGTTGAAGAAATCGGTTTTGCTTTATGAATTTAAACTTTTCATGTAAAACGTGTTTGTCTTTTTATGGCATGCACTGTACTTTTGGTTAAAGGGTTAGTTAGAAAACATTAAGAAGGTTTCAAATCATTACAGTTATTAATGGGTTGGTTGGTTTCTTAAAACATTATTTATTATATCATCCGTCCTGTCACACATTCACTTGCAGTTGTGCATACAAACTATCTTGAAGGCTCAGTAAAGACCAAGTTATAACAAGATCTTTAACTTTGAAGATTTTTGGATTATCTGAATTTATTCCATTTGTGTTTGGTATCAATTGTATCAATTCCAAGAATAAAAAAAAATACATGAAATGAAGGTAACTAAATATTGTTGACATTTTGATATTTTTGTTTCTCAAAATAAAATATATACAAACATACATACATACATTCAAATACATATGCATACATGGACATACATTAAAAATTAACATAAAATATTTTTTTCGATTGCAGTACAAAATCCTATATGACTAAAAGGAACCTTAAAGTATTTCTATACCAACTGTCTGTCTTATGTTCAAACTCGGTGATGAAATTTGTTTTTTTTGGTAAAGAATGTTTGTTTCATCTACTGGTATATGCTGTTGCATATCTGTATCTGTGCAGTCATTTGTAATATTTGTTTTTTCTTTTCTTTACGTTTATTGATGACCTTCAAGACAATTTTCTCAAAGAGTACAACAAATTATGTGTTTTTGGTCATGGTTTCTTCTTTTTCTGTCTTAAATCTAAATTAACCTTCTACACGATAATATTAATTATGTACAAAGATATTTTAAACGAGATAAACGATAAAAAACATTTCTTCAGTTTGTTTCTTGTTATGGATTATGAAAGATATATGAAGAAATTCTTTGGACAGTCAGACATACAAAGTGATTCTGATGAAGTGGAATCAATACGGAAATATTAAATTTGATTACTACAAAACTATATTTAACTTTAAATTTATTATTGTTTGTATATTGATTTCAAAGAAAAATTTAAATCATTTTCATTTAGTTATACATACTAAGACTGGACTGAAAGTCTTGGGTTTAAAAGCAGGCTGTTTAAAAATGAAATCTGCAGGTTAATTAATTCTATTTTAAAATCTGTGTAGGCCAACCTGTTTAACTAAACATTAAACGACGACATCGAGGTGAATTGCTAAATATGCCAAAACAGCCTTAAAAATTCGTTTTTACTTTAGCGAAAAAGGAAATACGTTAGTCGCACACCTGGATGACCTCGAGCTTCTAGTAAAGATGAACATATTTTCCACGGTATGTATAAAAAAAGAGTATTAAGACATACATACAAACATATGTATATGAAAATAATAGAACTATTGTCAGTCCGACAAAGACTGAACCGACTTTATATTAGAAACCCTGATTAAGTTTCAAAACAAACCAGTTATCTCGGTTTAACTTAACGTAAAATATGTTTATACATACATATGTATATAACTAATGGTGCAAAAAGTCCATTTTTAACTACATGTTTAATATATAAAACACGGAAATAAAGTTTTCTCAAATATTATAAATTCAATAACCAAATAATATTTGAAACGATATAGTGCTAATTTTATAAATAAAACAAATGAATTGAAAACAAAAGTTTGCAAACACAAAACAAGGACAAACTCTCAAAAAAAAAAAAAATACAATACAAAATGCATTAAAAAAAACAAATCAAAAAACTACTTTTGTCAAAGGCCAAAGCAGGAAAATAAAGTGTCACAACCTTTCATGTCATTGAAAACAAAGACATTTAGAAACGTAGATATTTAAAATTTGGTTAAAGCCGTGAGCTTAAATTTTAATAATAAAAAAAAAATAAATGACAAAATATTTTCTAAAACAATACCTTTCATTAAAATTAAAAAAAGTAAAAATCAAAATAAAACATGTGGTGACAAGTATGTTATTCAGTTTCTTCTTTTTGCATAATTGAAATCGTATAGCAGGGGAGGCTGATATCGATTATTTTATGTGCCTGAACGAATGTATGTGTGTCTGTGCAATAAAGTTTTTTTTAAGTAAATTTTTTTATGTTTTGGAATATAATTTGTCAAACGCTTTTCAAGTTAATCGTTAAGCCCTTATTTGGATAATAAGCATAAAATTATTTAAAGCAACTGAATTTTGCTTTAAATAAAATTCCAGAAAGAAAAAAAAATACTCTTTGTCATCACACCAAAAGACCAAAAAACGTGTCATATCAGTTTGTAAGTAACACCAGTCATTCATTCAGGCAGCCAGTCAGTAAATGAGAAAGTAGTACTCGACTTGTGGTCACGTGCAACAATAATGTTATGTGATCTTACCAGCACACGTCCCATGTTTATTCGCCTTCTTTTTTTTATAATTTCTTGGGTGCTCGTAATGTCATGCCCTCCCAAAAAAGGCACACACACACACACACAAGATTTTAACATTTATGTATGTATGTATGCATGGAGTTCACCTGATGTTTCTCATTGTAACACTGGTTGCATTCGGTTTATTTTTCTTCTTTTAATTTAATACTGGAGGGCTGGGAAAAGCCACACTTGTATGGCCATTTCTTATTATGTTGGTGGTGTTCTTTTGTTTAAGGACGGACAATCATCAAGAAAAAAAGATAATAATGAAGCTCAACATCATCAACATTAATTTTTTTTATTTTATACGCCTTCACAATCAGCTGGTAAGAGATTTTTTTTTTAATTTGAGAATAACATGGTAGGTAGTTGTTAGGTAATTTCAAAAAGAAGATGAGCTGTTAGTACTTTTTTTGTTTAATAAAAGTACTTATGAAACCAGCATTGTTCTTAGAGGAGAAAATCTTATTTGTTTCTCTCCAGAAAGGACTTTTTCTTAAATGCAAAACAATCATTCCTGTTTGTTGATGTATGATTAGTTGCACGGTCTCCAGTTTTGCGTTAGAACTCATATCGAAGATAGCCTTTTTCTTTTCGCCAAAAGTCCCCAAGTTTCCTTTAAATTATAATCATATTAGTTCCCATTAAGTTGTCGGTTTGTTCTATTAAATAAAAACTTGTTGTCGAGAAAAGTGGTTGTTAGATTAAATAAGAAACCAGAGACTTTTTAATAAAAACTCCTAAAGTAGCATTTTTTTAAAATAAAACTAAGTTTTTAAACCTCTTTCCAACTAACATTAAAATTAAAATTTAAAAAAAAAATTGATTTGTGCCCCAAATATGTAATTACGTTAGGGCCGAAATTCACAGTCATTAGTCAACTATTTGTTAACCAATTTATAACTAATGATTAACTAATACGGGCTTTTTTGTGCCTTAGCTAATGGCAAACTAAGAGCTGTATCTATGTAAAATAGCATTGTCTAAACTATTGCCAGTAATTAACTAATGGCTGTGAATTTAGGCATAAGTAGATGAAAGTAGTGGATTTGTTTCAGTAGACAAAGAAGGAACAACATAAGCACATAATTGAAAATTGGTAATGTGTATCTCTTAATATACAGCCATAAGTTAACTTTAAAATTTTTGAATTGGTTAAAATGTAGTAATATGTACTTATATCTATTAATAATAATAGCACGTTAATCATTTATGAATTTTGGTTAGGAAATTGTTATTTAATTTAACAAAAATCTCGTTAAATTTACATCTGGTTTAATAACGAAAAGTAATAGCATGATTAAAGGAAATTTTTTCAAAATTTATACAAATTTTCTATAAATTCTTAAATTTCTCATGCTTTTACTGTTTAAATTGTTTTTGTGGTCCCTGCAAGTTGCGATTAGTTGTATAATTTGATCAAGTCGTTAAACCAATTGTAACGTTAGAGGCCTGGTTAATTGAACATTTATGTTTGCGATTAACTTAGTTAGGGACCGGACTTTGACCGGAGCGGAATTGTAACAAGTTAACGATTGTTAAGTGCACTGGGACTTACTCCCTTTTAAAAATAAAAAATAATAAAGAATATCAAAAATTCCACAAATTAAAATAGAAGAAAAACCTAAATCACAAAAATGTTTAATTTTGTTTAAGTTTGCATTGTTGCTGTTGTAACACAATGTCTTAAATTACAATCATTATTTGCTGCACTTGTAAAAAAGTACTTTATCGATACTTTTATCGGATTATTGCAGAAAACATTATTTTAAAAAAAGGACACTGACAGATGATTACAGCACATCCGACCAGCCCAGACTGGTTGTGTGATTATTTTTATTTGTCTCTGTTTGTTTGTGAAACCTTTGTATTAATGTTTCTGCTTTATTATCCGAGTAATGTGATATGTTGCCATTATTTTTGTTGTTCTTGTTGTTATTTATTTTATTTTAACATTTTATTCTCAATCATCTTATTTTCGATATGTATATGTATGTACCATCCCTGTTTCCTTTTACTTTGCGTAGGATGTTGTGAAGTTTTTTTTTCCATTTTTTGCTAAATATTCTTGCTTTTGTTTATGTTTCGTGTTAAAACATAATTTGTTATTATTTTCTTTCACATCTTACCCAACAATGTCTTGTCTAATGTTTGGCATTAATATATTTTTTTTAATTTTTTTGTTATGTGTAGTTTTTGTTGTTTTATCCTTGTTTTCGGGCATTATTGTTTAATCATTATTTTTATTTTATTTCATTGTGCTTTTGTATGATGTTACAGAAAAATAATGGATTGTATTAATGAAAAAAAAAATTGATTTTTTTACGTACATACATTTACATAAATATGTATGTATGCATGTAGACATTATGGTAAATATGTATGAAAAGGGTTCGTCAATAAGAAG
>NDXZ01138087.1:384-11802 GCA_003055125.1 Paykullia maculata | reverse complement strand
CCTTAATTTTTTTTTTTTTGTTCACAGTTTTGTGATATATTTTAATTTAAATCTATCCACTCCTTTTAAAAAAGCGTTGTTTTCAAAAGTGTAACCTAATTTTTTTGAACAAACGATTTGATTACTAATTTTGAATTGAAAGAGAGTATTAAAAGTAAACATTAAACTACATTTAAAAGATCATATTTTGCTGGTTTTTTGTTAAAGTTTTAATATAAAATTTTTTATTTTTTTTAACTAAGTTTTCATTTGTCTTAAAAGTTTTGTAATATTTTTAATAAAAATCATGTTTTACATATTTTGGTAAGATTTTTTAAAGGAACTAAAATACATTTTTTTCATTTAAAAAACTTAATATAAATAAAAATTAACTAAAAGTTTATTAAATCATTTTCTCTTTTTCCCACTTAACTCTAACTAAATCCAAAACCATTCACCATCACATTTTTTGGATAAAAAAAATATTTTTTCCATAAGAAATCCAAAAAATAAAAAAAATGTTTAAAACCCAAAACCAAATTATTTTTTGCGAAGTTTAAAAACAAAAGATTTTTTCTTTTTGATTTTTGAATGCTTTTTTTAAATAGACTGATAGCAAAACCTTAAACATCAATCATATATTTTTTGTATTATAATACCCTTTCCAATAAAAAAAAAATTAAATTAAAATTATGCATCAGATTTAATTTTTGTGTGATGTGATAATGTTTTCTTTTTTATTATAATTTATTTTAGTAACAAAACTTATTCGAAAATATAAATATATATTTACTTTTTATATAAAAATTAAGTTATTTTTATGTATTTTTATAAACAAACCAATAGTTTTCCCTTTGTATTAGCTTTAATACATTTAAAATAGATTAAGATTTGATTAAGATTTTTTTGAACCAAAACTAAACTGAGGCATTTTAACTGAAAAACATAAGTATTTTATTTAAGAATAAGACTTTGTTTAGCAATAAATTCTTTTTGAAATTTATTTTTGGCATAAGTTTTGATGGATTTTGTTTACGTTTCATCGTTTAGTGCCTGGAGATCCTCAAGAAGTTAAGGCTACTCCATTAAATTCAACTTCAATTCATGTTACCTGGAAACCGCCACTGGAGAAAGATCGTAATGGTATCATACGCGGCTATCACATACATGTACAGGAAGTCAGAGATGAGGTAAGTTTGGGGTTTTGTTTTTTTTTCTTTAAATATTTTTTTACACAAAACTTTATTTAAAAAAACTCTCTCTCGTACATTGGTTAGATTCTAAATTTCTTTTTTCATATCAATTTTTCCTACATTGTTCTTATTCAAATAATATTATTATTATTATTACAATTGTAGCTAAGAGAAAAAAATTTTTTTTTCAAGTGAAAAACTTTTATATTTTAATAATTATTTTTTTTAATATTAATTACTTAATTAAAAAAGCTGACATTCGTCCTTTCTTTTCCAGGGCAAGGGTTTCTTAAATGAACCTCTCAAATTTGATGTGGTCGATGGCTTAGAATATAATGTCAGTGGTCTTCAACCGGATACAAAATACTCAATACAGGTTGCAGCTCTGACGCGCAAAGGAGACGGTGATCGTAGTCCTGCTGCTATAGTGAAAACTCCTGGTGGTGTACCCGTCAGACCCATAGTTAGTCTAAAGATAATGGAACGTGATCCCACTGTTTCGATAGAATTGGAGTGGGAAAGACCAGCTCAGACTTATGGGGAATTAAGGGGTTATCGCCTGCGATGGGGTATAAAGGATCAAGCGCTTAACGAAATGCTATTGGGATCGCATGAAACGAAAAAACCTTTCAAAGATCTGGAACGAGGTGTAGAGTATGAGTTTAGGGTAGCCGGTAGTAATCACATAGGTATTGGTCAGGAAACAGTAAAAAACTTTCAAACACCAGAGGGCGTGCCGGGAGGACCACCTTCTAATATCACTGTTAGATTTCAGACGCCAGATGTGGTATGTGTTACATGGGAGCCTCCTATCAGAGAGCATCGTAATGGTATTATTACACGTTATGATGTGCAATTTCATAAAAAAATTGATCATGGTTTGGGTTCCGAAAGAAATATGACTTTACGCAAGGCTGTGTTTACGAATTTGGAAGAGAACACTGAATACATATTTCGGGTACGTGCTTATACTAAACAAGGAGCAGGACCTTTTAGTGAAAAACTTTTAGTGGAAACTGAAAGAGATATGGGTCGGGCTCCTATGTCAGTACAAGCCGTAGCTACTTCAGAACAAACCGCGGAAATATGGTGGGAACCAGTTCCCTCTAGAGGTAAACTTTTGGGCTATAAGATTTTCTATACGATGACTGCTGTAGAGGATTTGGATGAATGGCAAACGAAAACGGTAGGCTTAACAGAATCTGCAGATTTGTTGAATTTGGAAAAATTTGCTCAGTATGCAGTGGCTATAGCTGCCAGGTTTAAGAACAGTTTGGGACGTTTAAGTGAAAAGGTTACTGTGAAAATTAAGCCCGAAGATGTGCCATTAAATTTAAGAGCCCACGATGTAACTACTCATTCAATGACCTTATCCTGGTCGCCACCCATAAGATTAAACCCCATTAACTATAAGATTTCCTATGATGCCATGAAAGTATTTGTTGACTCTCAGGGATTTTTACAAACCCAAATCGTTCAAAGAAAAGAAATCATATTAAAGGCCTACGTTAAAAGTCACACCATTAATGAACTAAGTCCCTTTACCACATATAATGTCAATGTCAGTGCTTTGCCTTCAGATTATTCCTATAGACCACCTACAAAAATAACGGTAACAACACAAATGGCAGCTCCCCAACCTATGGTTAAGCCCGATTTCTATGGTGTAGTAAATGGTGAGGAAATTTTAGTCATTCTGCCTCAAGCTTCCGAAGAATATGGACCAATATCCCATTATTATTTAGTGGTGGTGCCGGAGGATAAATCAAATTTGCATAAGAATCCTGATCAATTCTTAACAGAGGATTTGTTGCCGGGACGTAATAAGCCAGAGAGGCCAAATGCTCCATATATTGCAGCCAAGTTCCCGCAGAGATCTATACCTTTTACCTTCCACTTGGGTTCCGGTGATGATTACCATAATTTCACCAACCGCAAATTGGAACGGGAAAAGCGTTACCGCATCTTTGTGAGAGCCGTGGTAGATACTCCACAAAAACATTTGTATACCTCATCGCCTTTTTCGGAATTCTTATCTTTAGACATGCGTGAAGCTCCTCCTGGTGAGCGGCCACATAGACCTGATCCTAATTGGCCTTCGGAACCGGAGGTATCTGTTAACCGCAATAAGGCTGAACCTGGCATGTTATGGGTAGTATTGCCGGCTTTGGCTGCCTTAATACTTGTCACCTCCTTTATTATCATCTATATCATTAAGCGTAAGAGACAACCTTGCAAAACTCCGGATCAAGCCGCAGTTACTAGACCTTTAATGGCAGCCGATTTAGGTGCAGGTCCTACTCCCAGCGATCCAGTAGATATGAGACGTTTAAATTTCCAAACCCCAGGCATGATTTCACACCCACCTATACCCACCTCGGAGTTTTCAAATCATGTTGAACGCCTCAAAGCGAATGACAATCAAAAATTCTCTCAGGAATATGAAAGTATTGAACCCGGACAACAATTCACTTGGGATAATTCTAATTATGAATATAACAAACCGAAAAATCGTTATGCCAACGTAACTGCCTATGATCATTCACGTGTCATTCTGCCACTCATGGATGGTGTAGTGGGTTCAGATTATATAAATGCCAACTATTGTGATGGATATCGTAAGCATAATGCCTATGTGGCTACTCAAGGTCCGCTGCAGGAAACTATAGCCGACTTTTGGAGAATGTGTTGGGAATTGAAGACGACTACGATTGTAATGATGACCCGCTTAGAGGAGAGAACACGCATTAAATGTGATCAATATTGGCCCACACGTGGCACTGAGACTTATGGCCAAATGTTTGTGACTATCACTGAAACCCAGGAACTATCAACCTATAGCATACGAACCTTCCAAGTGGTTAGACAAGGCTTTAACGAACGTCGTGAAATAAAGCAATTGCAATTTACCGCCTGGCCTGATCATGGTGTACCCGATCACCCAGCTCCCTTCTTACAATTTCTGCGTAGATGTAGAGCATTGACTCCTCCCGACTCTGGACCCGTTGTTGTACACTGCTCGGCTGGTGTGGGACGCACTGGTTGCTATATTGTTATTGACTCAATGCTGGAGAGAATGAAGCACGAAAAGATAGTCGATATTTATGGTCATGTCACTTGCCTACGAGCTCAACGCAACTATATGGTTCAAACAGAGGATCAGTATATATTTATACACGATGCCTTGTTAGAGGCAATTATTTGTGGCCATACCGAGGTACCAGCTCGCAATCTTCATACCCATTTGCAGAAGTTATTGACAACAGAACCAGGAGAAAATATCACAGGCATGGAAATTGAATTTAAAAAGCTCTCCAACGTTAAGGTTGACTCTTCCAAATTTGTTACGGCTAATTTACCCTGCAACAAGCATAAAAATCGTTTGGTCCACATTTTACCCTATGAATCAACTCGAGTCTACTTAACTCCCATTCACGGTGTTGAGGGCAGCGATTATATTAATGCCAGTTTCATAGAGGGTTATCGTTATCGTTCAGCATATATAGCATCTCAAGGTTCATTACAGGATACAGCTGAAGATTTTTGGCGTATGTTATGGGAACACAATTCGACGATTGTGGTGATGTTGACAAAACTTAAAGAAATGGGAAGGGTAAGTGCTACAAAGAATTAATTTTTTGTTTTAATGTTTCCCTAATGTGATTTAGAGCAATTTTTTTAATTTGCTTGTTTTCGAACTTTTTAATTAATAGAAAATTTTGTCTAAATTCTTTTATATAAAAATTTCCTTATAAGTTCTAATCTACAAAATATGTATATTTTATTAATTCAATGTTAATGAAAAATATTTCCGTTGTTTTGTTTCGCTACGATAAATATTTGTGAATAACTTTTAAAATTCAATATTGTTGAAACCATAAACCAATATTTTTTTTTTTGGTATTAAAAGACGTACATAAAATTTTAACCATAAATTATTTTTTATGCATTTTTTTAATTCAATTTTTCATATTTTATAATTGTTGTCGTTCTTTAGGAAAAATGCTTTCAATATTGGCCCCATGAACGCTCCGTACGTTATCAATATTATGTTGTTGATCCCATTGCTGAATACAATATGCCACAATATAAATTACGTGAATTCAAGGTAAGTTAACCAAAATGCATGTTCCATTAAAAATACACACATACACATACGTGCATATGTATGTATATAACTATTTGTGCACATATATGCACTCCGGTGCAACATAAAGAATAAACTCAGGCCAACAGGCTGTTGTCTATATGAAATCTTTATGATTGAGGCTCTATGATGACGAGCGACAACAACAATATAATAAATAATATTAATTGTGTATGTTAAACAAATTATTTTAAATTTATTTTTTCTCTTTACCTTTAGGTAACCGATGCACGTGATGGTTCTTCACGTACCGTACGGCAATTTCAATTTATCGATTGGCCCGAACAGGGTGTACCCAAATCAGGTGAAGGCTTCATTGATTTCATTGGTCAAGTACATAAAACAAAAGAGCAATTTGGTCAAGATGGTCCCATAACGGTGCACTGTAGCGCTGGTGTGGGTCGTACGGGTGTATTCATAACATTGAGTATTGTTTTGGAACGCATGCAGTATGAAGGTGTCTTGGATGTGTTTCAAACTGTGCGAATTTTACGTGCTCAACGGCCAGCTATGGTGCAAACAGAGGTAGATTAATAATACTTTAGTATTTCTTTAACATCTAATTAAATACAAAAAATTTCTTGTATTATTTTAGGATCAATATCATTTTTGTTATCGTGCTGCTTTGGAATATTTGGGTTCATTTGACAATTACACCAATTAGTTTAATTTAAAGCTTACTGTATAACAGTTTATTTATTAGATAATATCAGCAAATGCAGAAAATATTTTCATTGAAAGGCAGCCAGCTATTTATTATAGTTTACGAAAGACATTTTTACAGAACTTTTCTGTATAAGGCAATAATAAAAACAGTTACAAAAGTGTTATATGAGGGAATGATAGGAAAATGTTTAATGAATGAATTATAAATAAGTAAAAGAAAAACATATTTCAATAGATTTGGTTTTTGCTTAGGATTTAAAAAATTTAATATAAAGCCTGCATTACTCATAGGACGAGAAAAAAGGTTTATTTTTTAAAAATAAAACAATTTAAGAAACATTTAAGGTTTATAACAGTTACAAGAGCTAACTTGATTATACATATTTGTTTTAAGTAAAATTTAAAATGTAAAAAAAGTAAAATTTAAAATGCCATTTAAAACACATATAACAATTTATTAATTATTAGTTAAGAAAAGTGTTATATTTTTTTAAATCATACTTTTATTTGTTATTTTAAGAGAAAATCTAAAATTGAAAGTATTGCTGGTATATTACCGTTTTTTAAAGGATTTATGTTAATAAACTCTAATATAAAAGCAACTAAAATTTTTGTTAAATGGAGATTAAAGAAAAAAATAGTTTTAAAGAACATTACACTTTTAAAAGGCTTTTATAAGGACTGAAACCAACGTTTAATTTATGTGTAAATACTGGCATTTAAAGGTCAGTCTTAATACATATTTTGGGTGTATAACAGTATTAGAACTAATAGTAATATTTAAGTTAAAGTTAGGTTTTTTTAATAGCACAATACTGTTGCCATCTCGCTGCCATAGCAATGTTATCTAAATGCAAGCCTTTTAAACACTTATTATAATAGTTTTTAATCGATTTGAATAATTTAATGCATATGTTTAAATCTTTTACAATATTTAAATGTATTACTTAGTCTATCTAGTCTGGATTTTGTCGTATTAACTAAATTTAAAAATGTAGCATTTTGCAGTTGTAAGCAGTAGTTACGTTTTTATAACTGTCATGGATTTGTATTATTTTTTTAGCAAATAATTACGAAACTGTAATAATATTAAAAAGTGCATTTTTAAATCTAAAAAAAATATATAATTTTTTGGCATACTCTTTATTCTATTAGTAGTTTTGATGTATAACAATTTGGGTTAACATGTTTTCAATTAATAACTTTCAATTAAGTCTAAGAATCCCAATTATATAAATACTTAAGGCGTATAAAGAAGAAAAGTATGTACTGTAATATAAAAGTACCCAGCATTTTGCCAGCTTTTAATTTCCAAAAACTAATATGCTTTTTGGTCTATTTCAAACTGTTATACCTACAATTTGTTTAGAAACCTTTTTAAAAATTAGTGCGGCTCTTAACAACTATTAAATGATCTAACTACAGAATTAATACGAATAAGGAATATGCAAATGCCTTCACGTTTATACTCAATTAATCCAAAAATCTTAACTTGTTTAAGTTTTAAAGTAAGTTTATGCAAGTTTCCTCTATTGAATACAATTTTAAATAATATAAGATTAAAGTAAAATTAATTTATTTCATTATAACACTTTTGTAACTGCTAGTTTATTAATTTAACTGATATACTTAAAATTTTTTTTGAAAAAATAAGAATAATAATATTAAAATCAAATCAAACATTTCAAGCATTTTTTTGCCTCTATTTTATCATTAGTATTTAAGACCTCCTCTAATTATTATTATTTCCACTAGTTTTAAATGCAAACAACTGTTATAAAATATAATTAAAATTTAAATTTATTTAGATTTTAACCGTCTTTTAAGTTATTGTGAACTAAAAAAGACTGTTTATGCATTAATTACAATTAAAAAAGAAAGAACAAAAAAACAAAAAAATATTTCTTACGAATATAATTATGTACTAATTCTAGTTATTATTATTAATTAACAAACTTAACCTAAAAGTAAGCTAAACATCTCCTTTAAGCCCTTATAAANNCCCCCAAAAAAAAAAACGATTTTACAAGACAAACAAATTTTTAGTTTTAATAATAAAATTAATTTGAAAATATTTAAATAATTTTTTAAGTCAAAATAATCAAAGTAAACAAACAAACGTTAAATATTAAAACATAAAAGTTTTCCTAAAAAAACTTTGTGAATTTTTGAAACTTATATTGCAATTGCTAAGTCAGGTATTTATTTTTTACAAAAAAATATTCATGTATAACTCAAATAATATTTTCTTTATAGAAAATATATAAAAGTTAAAGAATTTCATTTATTATAAATTGTATATTTTAGAAATCTAACACTTGAATTTAGTTTTTTATAATATAAATATTTTATTAGTTAAAATCTACTTATGAATTTTCGTCCAATTTGTTAACAAAATTTAATTTTTTTAAATAAAAATATTCTTTGATTTAGTTTTTATATTTTTTATTTTAGTTTTGGCAAACTCTTGGTTGAAAACCTTAAATCTTAAGTTAAACTGAAATTAAGCTAAATTAATTATATTAACAGTTTTGTACACATTATCTAAATCAAAAAATTCTAAATTTTTAAACAAAACTCTAATTTACTGTCATTTTACAGGTTAAGAACAAACGAATAACAAGAAGATATTTGAAAACAATAGAAATTGAAAAATAAAAATGTTTTTTTATACAAAAGTACTTCATCAAAATTTTAAGGCTACAATTTAAAAAGTCAATTATTTTATTCCCCCCCAAGTAAAGCGAAATTTATGCTTTCATTAGACTTAAACTTAGTTTAACTACTTGTTAATTTTATTTTTTATTTTAAATTTATTTCTAATTTTCAGTGTAAGATTATCAATTGTATATGTTTGTAAATTATAATTTTAATTAAAACTATAAAATTTTTTTTAAATTGTTTGTTTTATTTTTATGATATTTTTTTAAATTCCCTTTGGTTTTTTTTTATTTTAAGGTGTTAATCAATAGATTTTTCCTTTTCTTTTTTTATATGCAGAGTTTGACATATCTTCATATTAGGAATTATTTCCTTTATTTATAGGGAGATTGAAAATCAAAAAACAAAAATCAAACTGTTGAACTCGTAACCCCACCTCTGTTTTGTAATGTCAATCATAGTCTAAATCAATGGTGGTCATTTCATAGTACAATTGTGCCAAGACAGCCTCACACATACTCTTATGCTCTTACATTTAGTCGTTGATGAGCAAGCGACGACTACACATGGGGCGGATGCGTTTTTATTTTTTTCAGGAATGGTTACCCAGCAAACCAAAGTAATTCATTTCAAATTGATAAAATTAACACATTCGAAATTTATTTGCTTTTTGCTAATTACCTATTCTAATGATCCATCAAATTAAGTAATACACTTATTTATATAATTTAATTTTTGCAAAATTTTATCAAAAATATGTTTTTTAAATTAATAATTGTGGTGGAATAATGGTCATTAATTTTTCTCCTTCTATTGAATCAAACCATGTGTAAAGGCAATTTAAACTATTTTTTTTTAAAGTTCGAATGTATAGAATTTTACCTTAAGATATATAATGCAGCATCATATTTCAAACGGTTGATTTTGTGTTTGCTGGGAAGCTCTCTCACCAATACAATCGTAGTTTTAGTTATGAGCACCTCTGGTCTAAATAAAAATATTTAATGGGTTTTTTTATAATTACTTTAATATGGTTTAATGTTTGACTTAATATTTTACTGACAATTACATTAAAAGAAGAAAAATAAATCTTCGCTTTCTGGCCTTGCAAAAAAATAGTCGAACGCGAAAATCTCTTCCACTACTACGATAACGAAAACGTTGGTAACTAATTTCTTTTTTGCTTAATTCCATTCCCGGCTCAGGAAAAGGACCAACTAAATTAAAAAAGGAATATGTTTTTACAGACTTAAAGTATTTTCTGCATTCATTAATAATCGCAAAAATTAGTTTAGCTGCTCCGATTTCAAGTATTTAGCACTAAAGTTTAAACAAACAAAAAAACATAAAATTTTCGACGCAAGCGGTAGCATTTAGATCTGGAAATATTTTTTAAGTCGTAGCGATTAAGATTTAAAAACGGATTTACTTTCTAACATTTTTTTAAGACAAAAATAAATACATAATTATAAATGTACATATGTATGTGTATCCTGTGTTTTCGAAATTGAAAGAATATTCTTCCACATCTTTAAACAGAAGTACATAAGTGGGTTTCTGAATATAACCTCTATGATTTAACTGATCTTTTATAATTCCATGCTCTATATTCTAGTTACTGTTATAGATCTTTAAGAGATCTTTAATTCAAAACCAAATTTTAATTAAATTCGATTAAATTATTTTAATGAATTTTTTACGAAAATTATCACTTTAAGTACATCTTAAAAATTGTTTTTAATTTATGTATATCCCAAGGTCAACATAATTTTGTTTAATATTTTGTAAAATTTTTATTTATAAATATAGTTTTAAATAAGTTGAAAATAATTCAAATTAAAGTCATGCTGTTTTGTTTTATATCTGTGAATAAAAATACGTAGCAAAATAAATAATAATCACAAGACTTATTTTAATATAAATACTTTCTTTTTTATTACTCTTTTAATAGTTTCTCCAAATGCCTTTTTTTTTGTTTTCTACAAAAAAAATATTTATATAAAATGAAGACAGAAAAAGGCAACCCTTTAAAAATAAACTGACTAACTGAATGAATATTTCCAGAAAAAGCAAATAATTAATAAATGTATACTGGCAGTATAAAGTTCTTTCACAAAAACATTTTTGTGTTAAAAATGTGTTAAACCAACTACAGTGGGGCAATTAAAGCACACATTGCAGAAAAAAATATTTTACAAAATATAAAAAAAAAATTATATAAAAATGTACATAAAGCTAAAGGGCTAATACTAATAATAATTCGTTGAAGAAAAATAATAAAAAAAAATATTAAAGCAGAAATTATTTTAAAAAAAGACACAAAAAATGGTTATATTTATAAATGTATTATACAAAAAAAAAACAAAGTTGTTGGCAAATGAATAGTTTGTAGTATAAAGAAGAAACAAAAAATTATACATAATAAACAATTAATGAAAAGTAGATTTTGAAAACTGGAGTTAAGGAAAAAATTTAAATTAAAAAAATGTAGCATAACAAAGAAAACAAAAAGGATTTTTTATACAAGAAATCATTAAAAACAAACATAAGACAGTTCCACTAAAAATAAGAATGAATTAGAGAAAAAAATTAACAAAAAAAAAATACATTCAATTAGGTTTTAACCCATAAAAAGAAATTAAATATACATATATATAACAAAAAAAAAAATATTACAATAATTTTATAAATATAATAAGAAAAAAACTAACAATAAAACTCCCAATATCATAAAATAAAATTATTATTACACCAAAAAAAAAAAAAAAAAAA